>CAIGQZ010032926.1:41731-51994 GCA_903798205.1 Danio tinwini | reverse complement strand
AATGCTCTAATACATTGTTAGCTTGTATTATAACCCATTTTAGCTGTCGTGGATATGCTTTAACAGTGCTAGCATGTTGTAGCATGTTTTTAGTATGTTCGGATACAATGTTAGCTTGTTTTATAACACATTTTAGCTGTTGTGGATATGTTTTAACAGTGCTAACATGACGTAGCATGTTTTAAGTATGTTCGGATACATTGTTAGCTTGTATTATAACACATTTTAGCTGTTGTAGATATGTTTTAACAGTGCTAACATGACGTAGCATGTTTCTAGCATGTTCTAATAAATTGTTAGCTTGTATTATAACCCATTTTAGCTGTCGTGGATATGCTTTAACAGTGCTAGCATGACGTAGCATGTTTTTAGTATGTTCGGATACATTGTTAGCTTGTATTATAACACATTTTAGCTGTTGTGGATATGTTTTAACAGTGCTAGCATAACATAGCATGTTTCTAGCATGTTCTAATAAATTGTTAGCTTGTATCATAACCCATTTTAGCTGTCGTGGATATGTTTTAACAGTGCTAGCATGACGTAGCATGTTTTTAGTATGTTCGGATACATTGTTAGCTTGTATTATGACACATTTTAGCTGTTGTGGATATGTTTTAACAGTGCTAACATGACGTAGCATGTTTCTAGCATGTTCTAATACATTGTTAGCTTGTATTATAATATACACATTTTAGCAGTTGCGGAGATAAATGTACATTTGCTAGCTGATGATGGAAATTTGATTCTTTTCCAGTCGATATGTTTGTTTAAAATCGTTTTTAATTATTACGATGCCTATTCAGTTTTCTACATAAAAACAGGCATACAAATCGACTAGTTAAAGTTAGAAATCTACAGAATCTACAGAAATCTAAAAGCTACCATGGGTTTTGAATTCTGCTTTAAATGCCAGCTTTCAAGAAAGATTATATAATCAGGGTATTCTGTCCTATTGTTCCCAGAAAGGGTCAAACAAAGATTAGCGTGCTACAAAAGCAGTGTGGAAACATTAAGACTCAGGCAGAAGCACTGGTCAGCAGGTTCACCAACGCTGGTTAAGCTCTGCTGGGAAAAGCCACTCTGAAATCAGATCAACATCAACAATCTGTCGGCGGATGGGTCACAATACATGCCGTGTGTGCAGATGGTACTGTATAGCTGCACATGATGACGCCACACACAGCTGCCAGTGCCGTAATTCACCCTATGCAAACACCTACACAGAAATAAGCTTTAATGTCATCTAATGCGCTTTACAAAAAATCTGGGTATGCAAACGCTGAACTCTCACTGACTTTAATAAAGTCACATTTTTGCAATTCTCAGATGGCTGAAGATTATATTGTCGTAAATGTAAATAAATAAAAAAATCTGCGTCTCACATAAAAACCAGTCTTAATGTTTATATTATTCTGAAATAAAGCTTCTTAAATAGGCTGTGTGTAAGGAAATTACTATTCAGTTTATTATTACACACATTGATTGTAAAATAGTGTATTAAATTAAGCAAATACATTAAGTAGTTTGAAAGAGTTTTAAATGCGTTATTAAAATGACACATATATACATATATATTCATATATATATACATATTATTTATATATATACATATTATATATTTTTATAAATATATATTTAAATAAATATATAATTTAACAGTTGTTAATTTAATGGTTTATTATTTATGTATATTAATTATTTAGCTAAAATAGTGTTTTAATTTAATTTATACAGTTTTTTTATATAATTATTTAGTTTTTTTATTTAGTTTATTTATTTTATTTATTTTTTATTTTGATGCTGCTAATTTAATTTAATTTATAAATTTATTTGTTTATTTAGTTTTTAAATTTATTGTATTATTTATTTATTTAGCTTTTAATTTATTTTATTTTTATTTTGTTTTAATGCTAAAATGCTCTTAATGGATACATTTTTTTTTGTTTGTAATGTGTAAATTTTATTTCAATTCATAAATTTATATCTTTTTTTAATTTTCTATATATTTTATTTCTTATTTATTTAGTTTTTCATTTTAATTTTTTATGCTAAAATGCCCTTAATTTATATAAAAGTATTTTAGTATGTTTGTAATGTTTTAATTTAATAAAAATGTATATATTTTTTTATTTAGTTTTCAATTTATAAACTTGTAAATTTTATTTTAAATGCTAAAAGACCCATAATGGATAAAAGTACATTTTTTTTGTTTGTAGTGTTTTAATTAAATCTATGAAATTTTATGAATTCATTCATTTATTTAGATTTTTTTATTACATTTTTTGTTTTAATGGTAAAAGGCCCTTAATGGATAAAAAAAGTTATTTTTTTGTTTTTAATGTTTTAATTTAATTTCTTTTATTTATTTATTAAGTTTCAATTTATTTATTTATTTTTTATATTTTTTATGCTAAAATGCCCTTAATGGATATAAAAGTTAATTTTCGTTTCTGATCTATTTATTTTAATTTATTTGATGCTTTATTTACTTATTTATTTATTTTTAATTTATTTAGTTTATTTACTTTATTTCAATAACGTCTTATATTTAGCTTATTAAAATAAGCACAATAGCCATTTTATTCCTCTCTCTGAAAAAACGAAAACAAACAAACCATAAAACTGCTGAGCATCAGATTATAATTACAGATTATTATAAAAGACTATTAAGGAATGAAACATTTTACGGGGGGAATAAAAAAACACTTGTACTTTACCAAAATCAGCATCGCACACAAATACTGCATATCTATTAAAACGGTTTGCTTTAATTAAATGAATTAAAGTCTTGCAAAGTATTACAGAAAATGTTCATGTGAGTGATAATTTCTCCCACCTTTTCCACATATTTCCTCCCCAAAGTACAATATGAGCTACTATTGTCAAAGTAAAACAACTCTATTTATTAATAAGCTACTCATCAGAAAAATATGAGGTGGCATGTTTGTAGAAATGTAAACATTTTGTTAAAACCGAATTAACACATAAACAATAACATTATAACATTAACAATAAAGCAACAATGAACTAAACTACACACTAGCAACAAACTAAAGTCAATATGACAATTTATCAACATCATCACCACCATCATCATCATCACTCCTGTTGCATTTAAGCCTGTCAGACTGAACTTCCTGTTAGAATACACAACTTCAAACTCCACTGCTGATACATACAGTTTGTACTCTAGGTAACCAAACACTAAGAGATCGGTATCAAGTTAAACATTACCTTGATCACAGCACAGTCTGTGACAATGCAAAATCCAGCTGAGTTTTTAGGAGTCATGACATAGAAGTCTTCAAAGCGAAGGCATTTTAAAGAGGTTAGCCATTATTCAATGAGCCAGCATTGAAGAAAACGTCATGGCGGTAAATTTGAGTCAAATGACGGCTCGCTCTCTCTCTCTCTCTTTCACACACGCTCGACTCGACTCTGCTCAACTCTTGAGCCTCAGGCCAATGCAGGACCCAAACAAAAGGTAATTTCCTCCACAGTACCGCCCTCTGTCTCCTCCCTCACCAACAACACGGCTCACATTTCAATCTTCAAACACGTTCTCATCCACTACAGATCAGGGGATTCATATACATGTACAGTATGAAGCTTTTATGTATAGTGAAAATGCCACTTGTTTTCTACTCAAATCATCTAAAGAATATAGTGAATTTCATAGGAGTTAAAAGATTACCAAATGTATTTCCACTTGTCCTTCACTTTTACTTCACTAACACTAACTAACTAACGCTAAATCTGGCTTACAGTGAGATATGGTTAAAACATATAAAAACTTGTGATTCATGTAAGCTTTTTTTATTTATTTAGGATAATGTATTGCATTATGGGACTTTTTTTTATCGCTGCTCTGTCCACTTTTTACGTTACCAAAGTGACTTTTATTGACATTTTAGTCATCCGAAACAATATAATGTATAAGAAATAATATATAGAGAGGATGAAGTCTGTAAAATAACAGATAAAGTACTGGCAGTTTATTAACAGGTTTTTATACTGTAATTTACAACCCCAAATCAGATAATAAGGCCGTACTCACACTATGTATAGTTGTCTTGAACCGGGCCAAAGCACGCTTTTCCCCCCTCCTGTCTCCCCCGACGGCTCGCACTCACATTACATTCGGGCCTGGGCACGCTTACGTCATCGATGATGCGCTGTTCAGTAAGTGCTGTCACTCAGCACAGTGAAGATTTCTTTAGTTATATCGTTTAAGTCGTTTGATATGCGGTGACACGCAGTCTAATATTTCGCTGAACAGATCAGCCACTTTTGACACTCATAAACAATCATAAAGTCCTCGTGCTGCAGGAATTAGGCGGTTTGCTGTAGGTGCAGCTGTCGTGCAGTGAGGGGTTTGCGTCTTTATTAATCTACGACAGTTTACATTTATTGAACAGTAGGAATGACTAATTAATCCATATCAAACAGTCCTTTAAAAGTCACGTCTCGCTTTCAGTTTCAGGCGTACCGTGCCTGAGCCCAAATGAATTGCGCTCAGGCCCACCTCTTCCAACCAGGCCAGGGCCGCCCAAGTGAACCGTGCCTGAGCCCGATTCAGAGCACTCACATTTCTCAAACGATCCAGGAAACGGGCCTGGGCACGGTTCGGATAGCATAGTGTGAGCATGCCCTAAATGACTTCAAACTATTAATAATGTCAATAAAAGTCACTTTTACAAACGTTTCTGCATCAAATGTTGTTATATGAAAGGTTAAGGTCCAATAAGTCAGCTCAAAAGCATAAATAAAATGATAAATAATAAAAAAAAAACAAAAAAAAAAAACTGGGAATGTTTGTCATGGATCGGCTGGGATAACCCAGGGTGTGTTACTGTTTGGTGAACAATGCTGACTGTTACAGCCAATCACAGCTCTTTTCGTTGAGCGCATGAACACAATGACCAATCATAGTCATTATGGTGTGGTACAGTACAGTTTGGTACGCTTTTATGCTCGTTTCCACTGTCAAAAGATACCAAAAAGCAAACCGTACCATACCACTTTTTGGGTACCCTTTCCACCAAATAAAGCCTGGTTTATACTTCTGCGTCAAGTGATCGCCGTAACCCACGGCATATGCCTTGCGCGTAACCATGCATTTATACTTCTGCCCGCTGTTTCTGTTTCTCTGCAATACACTTCCAAAACGCTAGCTGGCAGTAGGTGTTTATGTTTCTCTGTGTCGACTTTCTTCACTGGTGTTTTGTTTTTTTCGGAACACTTCCTTAATGTACAAGTGGCTCAAATTCACTCATTTTGAGGCGGAAACCGACGGACGTGCAACAACTTTAATCATGAGGTGAACATAAAACAACAGTCTCCATCCAGAGCTCCTTCACGGGACTCCACACATGTAAACACTCGCTGCATCGGGCGCGCAGCTCGGTTGATGTAAATATCTAGGTGCTTTCGTGGCCGTCACCTAGCAACAGCTGTACACATAACAGTAGTTTAATGACGCAGGGCTTCAGAAGGAAAAAAAATACAGCGTGAACACAAACCAGCCGAGAAGGTGGCAAGGGGGGACAATTGAACTTGGGTTTGGACCAGGCAATTGCACCAAGTGTGAAAGCACCCTCAAGAGCTCACCCAACCATGCTCAAAATAGAAGCAGGATTAATATTTACATTCTTTTTTTTTTGCATAAGTAAATTCACAGGCGGCACGGTGGCTCAGTGGTTAGCACTGTTACCTCACAGCAAGAATGTTGCTGGTTCAAGTTCTGGCTGGGTCAGTTGGCATTTCTGTGTGGAGTTTGCATGTTTTCTCCTTGTAGACGAGGGTTTCCTTCGGGTGCTCCGGTTTCCCCTTACAGTCCAAACACATGCGCTATAGGGGAATTTGAATAAACTAAATTGGCCATACAGTGTGTGTGTGTGTGTGTAAATGTGAGAGTGTTTGGGTGTTTCCCAGTACAGGGTTGTGGCTGGAAGGGCATCCGCTGCGTAAAACATATGATGGAATAGTTGGTGGTTCATTCCACTGTGGTTACCCCTGATAAATAAGGGACTAAGCAGAGGGAAAATGAATGACTAAATGAATGAATGTTAGTTTACAGATATATTTTGTACAGTGTAAATGTAGTCTATGCTGGACAATATACCGATCTGACTTGAGGCAAGATAATGATGAATTTTCAGAAATCTACTTTGTGCCAAAACCACAGGACGCAGGGAGAACACTATAATACGCTTGTCAATCAAAGTCAATAAAGCATCCATCTGCTGTAATGTTCTAACAAGGCCTCTGTCAGCACGTTTGTCAGCAGTCTCTTCATTCTTGTCAATCTTCTGAATCTCTGATGTGGTTCCAGTCAAGTCAAAACAAGCCAAGAAAAGGATCATTTATAATCAGATAAGTCCAGTGTAAAGTTCACTTTTAATAAAATACACAGACCAATTTCTCTAACCACAAGTGCTTTATAAAAACACGCATAATGATCATGGACAATGATTTTTTTCCTCCCTGCACTAACTAGTTTGTCCACAAGTTGGCGACACTGAGCCAAGCCCAGCGTGTCACAGATGAAAAAAAAACAATGGAAGACACAAAACTACAGTAAAACAAGATTGCAAGCAACAATAAACGTCTCACTGTTACTATACAAACACACAATTCTAGTTTAAATGACTACATCTAGAGCACAAACACAGGATAAAGAGGATACTTTTAACTATAAAATGAACTAAACAGGCTTTACATATACATTAAATGTTAGAAACCCCTCTGAAAAAGTCACATTTGAGCCAATCTCGATGTTCCACACAGATGCTGCATATTTATTCAAATTGTTTGGCTGTAATTAAATGCTGACTCTTGCAAAGCATTACAGAAAATGTTCATGCAAAGCCACCTTTGCTCCCCAAAGTACAATATGAGTTATTATTATCCTCAAAGTATTATTACTATAAAATAATACAAAACACATACTATAAAATGAACTACACAGGTTTTTTACAAATATATTACATGTTAGAAATACTGAAGAAAAAACTGTGAAAAAGTCACATTTGAATTATGAATCTCTAAATTATTTTATTAATTTAATAAAACATTACTTATAAAAAAAACATTTTATTATATATAATAAAATATAGTGCCCCACACCAGTGACCATATACAGCCATATTGCACTGCTACGAGTGTGATATTGCATTTATACAACAGTTCAACGGCATAATTATGTTTATCAAAAAGAACAAGTCTCAAAACTCCTTTTGTACGAGAAACTACTTTTTTCCGCTGTTCATTCACATCTGCAGCTGATGTCAGAACAGCAGAAACCCTTGCTGATCAACCTAGTGTTTGAATGATTCTTTAGCATAATGTCTAGTAAAGACAAAACAGGTGATTTTGCTCACATTTTAAGAATATAAGGCTGAACAGCATGAAATGCCATCAGTCTACAGAGATTTCCCAGTATTTCTCTGTTGCAATCGAGAGATCACAATAATTAACCCCGAAAAAGCCAAAGCAAAGCAAACACTACCAGATTACTGTGGTATAAATACAGCACTACAACATACAAAAGAGAGAGATCGCTTTAGAATCTCACCTGTTCTTTAATGATTCGATCAGCTGGAGTTTACGCTGAGTTTTTCTTCCCTAAGGACTTATTATGGTGAAACGTCAACCCTCTTTGCTCTGCTCAGTATGATAGGCTGATGGCAGCGAACGAGGTGAATCTCCGAAATTATAAATATTTCAAATAGGCACTGACCCTTATAAATAAACTGCATAGTTGCAATCTGCAACTCTGAAAAGTCACATTGAAACTTCAAAATATGCAAATCACACACCAGAGGCCACATTTGCATCTGTTATTATAAGGTTTTCAGAAATCTAAGTGTATTACACTAAACAAAGGTGTAAATGCTGTCTAAAACAGTATTTTTCAACCTTTTTTGAGCCAAGGTACATTTTTTCATTTACAAAAATCACAAGGCACACCACCAACTGAAAATGTTCTAAAATGAAACTCTGTGTCCTATATTAACAATAGTCACTCTTATCAAAGTATCTAGGAATCAAATAAACGCAAAGTAAAAAAGTATTTTATGATCTTTTATATTTCTTTTAGACTCTAAAACATATTGACATTGTCCAATTTCAACCCCTTCCAGAGGTATTTGAAAATTTATTCGATGAGAGAAAAGATGCTATATTACTATAGCAATTTATAGTAAATATTATCACGTTTTGGAACAATAATATGGTAGTGTATTATACTGTATACATTGTAGTATGTACAACACTTGCTGCAGCATACTACACTAATAACTATAGTGATAAACTATTAAATACTGAAGTACACTAAAGTTTTAGTACAGTAAACTGTGATGTATTGTAGTATAACATGTAGAAAACTTTACAGGGAGTGCAGAATTAATAGGCAAATGAGTATTTGACCACATCATCCTCTTTATGCATGTTGTCTTACTCCAAGCTGTATAGACCTTATTCTTCAATGCGGAAGTGCGCTCGTTTTGTCGATTGTTTTAGAACTTCCGATTCAGTTACCTATGGGAGAAATGACTCGGAATAATAAACGTCAGAAAACGATCAAATTACTTGCTCTACAAACAAGTAGGTCGATGATTATACAGACAAAATAGAATATTATAATAAGAGAATATCAGTTTGCAACATCAAGCAGCAAAATTAGCTGTTTTTAACGTCAAAATGAATGCAAGTGAATGAGACCGGAAGTCAGAAGCCAAAAAGATTCAAATGGCTGCGCCCGCTCGTTCGCGGAGAATAAGGTAAATAGGCTCGAAAGCCTACTACCAATTAAGCATATTAGGTGATGTGCATCTCTGTAATGAGAAGGGGTGTGGTCTAATGACATCAACACCCTATATCAGGTGTGCATAATTATTAGGCAACTTCCTTTCCTTTGGCAAAATGGGTCAAAAGAAGGACTTGACAGGCTCTGAAAAGTCAAAAATAGTGAGATATCTTGCAGAGGGATGCAGCACTCTTAAAATTGCCAAGCTTCTGAAGCGTGATCATCGAACAATCAAGCGTTTCATTCAAAATAGTCAACAGGGTCGCAAGAAGCGTGTGGAAAAACCAAGGTGCAAAATAACTGCCCATGAACTGAGAAAAGTCAAGCGTGCAGCTGCCAAGATGCCACTTGCCACCAGTTTTGCCATATTTCAGAGCTGCAACATCACTGGAGTGCCCAAAAGCACAAGGTGTGCAATACTCAGAGACATGGCCAAGGTAAGAAAGGCTGAAAAACGACCACCACTGAACAAGACACACAAGCTGAAACGTCAAGACTGGGCCAAGAAATATCTCAAGACTGATTTTTCTAAGGTTTTATGGACTGATGAAATGGGAGTGAGTTTTGATGGGCCAGATGGATGGGCTCATGGCTGGATCGGTAAAGGGCAGAGAGCTCCAGTCCGACTCAGACACCAGCATGGTGAAGGTGGAGTACTGGTTTGGGCTAGTATCATCAAAGACGAGCTTGTGGGGCCTTTTCAAGTTGAGGATGGAGTCAAGCTCAACTCCCAGTCCTACTGCCAGTTTCTGGAAGACACCTTCTTCAAGCAGTGGTACAGGAAGAAGTCTGCATCCTTCAAGAAAAACATGATTTTCATGCAGGACAATGCTCCATCACACGCATCAAAGTACTCCACAGCGTGGCTGGCAAGAAAGGGTCTAAAAGAAGAAAAACTAATGACATGGCCTCCTTGTTCACCTGAACTGAACCCCATAGAGAACCTGTGGTCCATCATTAAGTGTGAGATTTACAAGGAGGGAAAACAGTACACCTCTCTGAACAGTGTTTGGGAGGCTGTGGTTGCTGCTGCACGCAATGTTGATGGTGAACAGATCAAAACACTGACAGAATCCATGGATGGCAGGCTTTTGAGTGTCCTTGCAAAGAAAGGTGGCTATATTGGTCACTGATTTGTTTTTGTTTTGTTTATGAATGTCAGAAATGTATATTTGTGAATGTTGAGATGTTATATTGGTTTCACTGGTCAAAATAAATTATTGAAATGGGTATATATTAGTTTTTTGTTAAGTTGCCTAATAATTATGCACAGTAATAGTCACCTGCACACACAGATATCCTCCTAAAATAGCTAAAACTAAAAACAAACTAAAAACTACTTCCAAAAATATTCAGCTTTATAATAATGAGTGTTTTGGGTTCATTGAGAACATGGTTGTTCAATAATAAAATTAATCCTCAAAATTACAACTTGCCTAATAATTCTGCAC
>CAIGQZ010032926.1:0-33980 GCA_903798205.1 Danio tinwini | reverse complement strand
TGTGTGTGTGTGTGTGTGTGTGTGTGTGTGTGTGTGTGTGTGTGTGTTGCATAGCTATATGATGAAGGGAAAAGGGCCTCGAGTAGTTAAATTAAACCTTCAGCTGAGGTTGAAAATGATTCATGAATAAAGTATGTTAGGGTCTGGAGAAGTGTTGTTTTTATTAACTAAAACTATGTAATATGTTTTGTACATCATGTATTTTAAATTAAATTTAGTTCCGTACTAAAATACTGGAAACTGACACAAGTCAATGTTTTAATTTAATTTAAAAATACAATTTAAATAAATAAATGATACTTTAAAATATTATACAAATAGTTTCCAGTAACTTAAATAGTATCTTAATAACCTTTTTAAACTAAATTGAAGTATGAGGATAGAAAAGATATTTGAAGATCTATTAGAAAAACTAATAAATGTTAAATGAAAATCTAAATAAATATATACAAAATATCTGAAAATATATCAAGTTCTTTATTAAAATGTGATTTTTTTAAATAAATATCTAAACATTAAATCTAATAAATATATATATAAAAAATCTGAATAAATACATTAAAATAAAAATATCTAAATTATCAAAAAAAATTATACATTTTTTTATTAAATAATTGAATAAATGCCTTTATAAACATTAAAACTAATAAATGGCAAATAAAAATCTCAATAAATATATTAAATAACTATATCAAAATGATCCAAAAATATATACGTTTATTTATTAAAAGTTTTTTTTAAATAAATGCCGATATAAACATTAAATCAAATAAACACGTCAGATAAAAATCTTAATAAATATAAAAGAAAGATATCTAAATTATCAAAAAATATATTGGGCAAATGGCAAATAAAAATCTAAATGAATATATCAAAACATTATATACAAATTATCTGAAAATATAGCAAATTATTATTTTTTCAAATAAATGCTTATGTAAACATTGCATCAATAAATCTATTAATAAAAAATCTTTATCTCTAATAATTATCTCAAAAAAATCTAAATTTTAAAATAAAGATTTCTCAACAAAATCAAAATATTTTTATAAAATATTTGAATAATTGCTTGTATAAATATTAAATAAAAAATATATGTATTAAATACAAATCTTAATATATATTAAAAAGGCATCTACATTATCAAAAATATATCAAAATGTATTTTTTATAATTTGTATTTTTTAAATGGATGCCTATCTATATATATATATATATATATCAAAATGTGTTTTTATAAAATATTTTATTAAAGACTAGTGCCTATACACACATTAAATCTAATAAATATGTCAATTAAAACTCTAAGTAAATATATCATGTAATTATATAAAACTTTTCCAAAACTTATAACATTTTATTTATTTTTTTTTAAATAAATGCACATAAATTTCAAATAAAATATAAACATTTAATCAAATAAATACATCAAAAAAATCTTAATAAGTATATAAAATAAAGATATTTAACTTCTCTGAAATGTTTAAATGTATTCTTATAAATTATTTGAACAAATGCCTAAATAAACATTAAATCTAATAAATATGCCAAATAAAAATAAATATATTATATATTAAAAAATATATTATAAATATAAATTAAATAACTGTATCAAAATTTTCCAAAAATATATAAATACATTTTTTTTAAATGTTTTTTTAAATTAGTGCCTATATAAACATTTAATAAAAAATAAATGTATTAAATTAAAATCTTAATGATTATATAAAACATATCTAAATTATTAAAAATATATCAAAATGTTTGTTTTATATTTCCTTTTTTTGTTTTATAAATGCCCAAATTAAATCAAAAATAAATGCCGATATAAACATTACATCAAAAATAAAGGCCTGTATGAACATTAAATCAAAAATTTAGATAGTTTTTTTTAAATAAATGCTTATACAAACATTAAATCAAAAAATGTATCAAATAAAAATCTTAATAAATATATAAAATACAGATATCTAAACTATTAAAAATACATCTATTTGTATAAAATATTTTAATACATGCCTATATAAACATTAAATCTAATAAACATATCTAAATAGGTATATCAAAATAACTATATTTAAAATTATCAAAAATATATTGAATGTGTAATTATTTAAAAAAAAATACAAATTATCCAAAAATAAATCAGTTTATTTATTAAAATGTATTTTGTTTTATTTAAACACTATATACAAATGATTTGAAAATACAGCAATTTACTTAATGTTTTTTTAATTAATGCCTATAAACAATAAAACAAAAAAATGCATCAAATAAAAATCTTAATAATTATATGAAGCATATCTAAATGATCAAAAATATATCAAAATGTTTGTTTTATAATTACTGTATTTATTAAATAAATGCCCAAATAAACATTAAATCAAATAAAAATCTTAATAATTATATGAAGCATATCTAAATGATCAAAAATATATCAAAATGTTTGTTTCATAATTACTGTTTTTATTAAATAAATGCCCAAATAAACATTAAACCAAAAATAAAGGCTGATATAAACATTAAACCAAATAAATGTATCAAATGAAAATCTTAAAAATATATATATAATAAAGAAATCTACATTATCAAAAAATCTAAATGTATATTTTTTATAAAATATTTTATTTAATGCCTAAATAAACATTCAATCAAATAAATGTTAAAATAAAAACTAAATACATCAAAACACTATGTACAAATTACCCGAAAATATATTAATTTATTCATTAAAAAATGTATTTTATTTAAATAAATGCCTAAATAAACATTAAATTAAATAAATATTAAATAAAGTGGCCTTTAGACTCTATATACTCATACTGCCGGGTGAATGAAATGAAAATGAACTGAAAGTGTGTGTGCATGAGTTATTTTCTCACCTTAAACTAGTAGGACAACAGTAGCTTTTGGCATTGTCGGTCTGTTAAACTCTCCCGTGTGTGTAACTAAATTAACAGAGCAGAAAGCAAGCATAAATCTTCCCTCTGCTACTGTCCAACATCACTCCAAATCTAATCTGTTGGCCATTCTTCAGGCGAATTGCTATTCATACGCCACAAACTAATCCAGAACACTGAAACAATCACATCTACATCTGCAACAACACGTCTTTAGTCTGACAATGTGTTCTGTAATCTGCGCTCGACAAGCTCTTAAGCGTTGCGTAAAATAATCAGCGATGCAGTGATGTTACTGTCGGTGCAGCATTTACTTTTCAATCCTTCTGTTTTTGCTTTCCTTCGCAGACTCTTTCCTCCATGTCCACCCGTCTGGCCCCCTATTTTGTGTCCTAATCCCTCCTGTCAGACTAATAAGATTAGCCCTTTCAGGTCCTTCTGCTGCCAAGACTGCAGGAATAGAGCCATCAGAGAGTCTGTTTGTGTTTCGCTCTTCTGTCTCACTGCTTTTACTTATTAGCTGCGTTTCATACACCTATTTATAGTTTGGAATATTGCATTAAACAAAAAAAAAATCTTGATAGAAACGCCAAGATGTGCATTATTTATAAAAATGCACATAAAATTATGTACATCCACGGAGGACAATAGGCCAATCAGAAGACAAAACAAACTGTGACGAGACTCACAGGCCATCTATCGATCTTTTTTATCAAGTTTGATTATAATTTAGCCTTCATCCACATCTCATGAGCAAAATAGGTTGACGGTACTCTGATTGGGTTTATATTTGTCCGTGTTCAGCTTACATCATGCAGTGTGTGTGCGCGCTTGTGTGAGAGAGACATGTCAAAGCAGAGCTCATTAATATTCATGACACAATCCATATATGGTCAATTATTGACCTTCTGATTCTAGGGGTATTTTATGGAGTAATAAATAAGCATATAAAAACTTTTATGGAGATTTTTTTTTTCAACTTACCGAAGCTTAAAGATCTAAATAAAATGGTCGTTTAAAAAAAAGTATGAAAAAGCAAAAGCCGCTGAACGCCACTACCACCAAAAATGAGCTAATGACATTGAGCGAATGCTTTAGGCACGTAGTACACGATCAACAAATCATTTTGCTTCAAATCATCTAAATCGTAGCGTCAGCGCATTCAGAAATAACAGTTTGTTGGCAAAAGCCGCTAAACGCCACTTGCCTTTGACAGCAAAAGCCGCTGTATCCCGAGAACCAATCAGATGGTGCGAATCGAATCATATGCTTTAAATGTAGCAGCTCTCTGATGAGCCGGCTTTTACGAGGAGAGGTTTTATTCCACTTCTGATTTCGTTTTTAAAAGATGCAGTTTGGTGAACTGCATGAGCCTGTCTGCCTGTAAGTGAATGGCAAATGAAAACATCCCGTACCTCAAAACTACCTGCATTATAAGAAAAAGAAAACACAATATACAGTTAGAAGTGTAGCGTGCATTCATAACAGCTTTTTTTTTTTTTGCACAGCGACGCTACTTTGAATAAGTTTGATTAACTATACACTAAACGGCAACTCCATTTCATGAAAGACGAAAGTTAAACAAGCTGCCGTTCTTTTCACATAAATGCTATGACATGATATAAATAGAAGAGATGAGAATAGATGCTCAAGACCTCGAGTATGAGGATAAATGAATGACGGCTTCTAAAAGTGTCTGAGAGACATCCCTTTTTTGAACATTAGGCTATTTGTTTTATTTGCTAATGTAAACTGTTTTTTTTTTTAAGATGAATATAATGTATAAAACTATATATTATGTTTTATGTATATTAAAATATATACATAATTATATACATAATATATTATGTATTATGTATATTATATTATGTAAAACTATATATTACTATATATATTATTTAATTTTGTGTTGTCACTCGTCACTTTATGTACACTGGAAGCTTCTGTTGCCAAAACAAATTCCTTGTGTGTGTGAAGCACACTTGGCAATAAAACTGATTCTGATTCTGATGTATATATTACTTTAAATCATATGTCTGATAAGCTTTTTATATAAATGGACAATGCACACATCTCAATGCTTTGCTCTGTTCTACTCACAGTTCACCAAAATATTTGAATTGATCATATTTTTATAGTATTTGCATTTTGCACATAGCGTGTTATGATAGCTGTGGGCAAGGGGAATGTTTTCATTCACTTTATTTTAATGTTTACACAAGAGATGCGCGGATCAGCTGAAATATTACCCGAATCCGCTACTTCATTCTAATCAACCACCCACCACCCTCCTAAACATATTATTTTATCTGATATATATATATATCCGCACCTGATTGACTCTTTTATAATTCTAATTCTTTGTTTTAAGCATGATAATAGGTCACAGAGGATTGTTCATTATTAACAGCAGATTAAGCTTTTACATATACAGGAAAAAGATGACAAAAACAATGCTACTTCATCCTAAACGGCAGCTATGTTATGTTTACTTGGCCTTTTTCTTTGTACTATGGAAAAACAGAGTAGCATCTACTGTGCCTGGATTCGGGCGATTCCGCCTCGCTCCAAAACACGGCCAGCTGCACTAAATGAGCGTTCGCTCGCACCGCTTGTTGCAGGAATGCACAAGCTTCTCCTTGCAAGGCGCTGCAGTCGTGTAAATAAGTGATCTTGTTTCTCCCAGAACGATAGCAGATTTTCCTCTGATGACTCCTCTGACTGAAAGTTTGCACAGTACTCTTGCACTTCATCCATTATTTTGGGCGTCTCATCTTCCTATTCTGCGAAGTCCACTCTCTGCTTTTTTGCTGGTCAACTGCTATGTCCCGTGACCCACTCGCAATTAATCATAATATTTTGTTTTTTTTATTACCCGATCCGCGGATTATCCCCAGTGCCTGCGGATATAGCCGCCATCCGCGCATCACTAGTTTACACACTTCAAAAAGTTTTTATCAGAATGTTTACATTATTTGAATCTAACAAGCTTAGTTTACAATGCTTACATTCTACATCCCAAATATCAGAAATGACAAAAGATTGTCAAGATTTAAGTGTTCAATGCACTTAACAGATTTCATTCATTCATTTTCCTTTACCTTAATCTCTCATTTATCAGGGGTCGCCACAGTGGAATGAACCGCCACTTACTTGACAAATTAATGTATTTTTAATTTTAGGTGGTTTGTGTAATGTGTTTTATGTTTGGTAAAATAATTTCTAATGGCATCTTTAGTGATCTTTCAAGTAATTACACTGTCTTGTCCCAATAGGTGGATTTAGAGGTTTTTGCAAAAAGTGGATTTAACTGGTTTTAACCAGTTTTTAAAAGAAAATCTACCTTGTTAAAAACTAGAGAATTGTCTAAAGCGACATAAAAAAAAAACAATTTTATTAACCAGGTAATAACCTTATCATTACATATAAAATGAAACTTGTGAACCTAATTAGAGCAGCCTGATAGAAAATGCTCATTTACTAGAAAAGTGGTCTGATGGATTTAGAGGGTTTTGCATCTGAACTCTTCATATATCGTAGGAACGATATAACAGAACATTTTAGCATTAAAAAAAAAATTATTGAACTGGTTATCATCCCATGCCTTATTGACTCTCTTTCACTCGTTCTTATTAGTTCAGTAAACGGAACAACGAATTCGTCAAAAAAACATTTTTGTTAACTGAAATAAAAACTGGAATATCGGCGAAAACATTTGCTATTAAAGCACTGTTTCCATCCAATGAGCCCTATCATACACCCGGCACAATAAGGCGCAAGATGTGTTTGAGGCAATTTGTTGCTATTTTAAGACCAGCGCAACCCTAATTTTCATGTTTTGTGCCACTTTGCACCACTTTGTGGACTCATGCTGGTCTATAAAGGAGGTGTGTTAAGGCGCGTTGTTGGTGCATTGCTATTTTGAGGAACTGAAATAGACCCCGTCATTGACTAGCTGAAAGCAGGTTTAAGTCTAGCGCAGATCACGTTAGTTGTGCGCCTATGGAGGTCCAACTGCTTACACATTGCTTAATACACACAGGATGTACAGCAATACACAAATATCTTTACATATGAAAAAGTTAAATGATTAAAATGTTACAAATTTTTTTTATATTTTTACAAAATTTTATATTTTCTACATAAATATAGAAACCACTACCTCCATGCCTTCATCTCAAGGGGCTTTTTCAGTTTATTCATGACAATTTGCATTTGTATATTGTTATTAATATTAGCACTATTATTTATTATATCCATCTTTATATTTCTTTTAATATTTGTCCACCTGCCGGGTTTTGGAGACATGCATCACCATATGGGGCATAAGAACAGGATGTGTGTTTGGTTATAATTGACCACAATTCATCATTATTGTTAATTTATTCATTTGCTAGAAATTAGAACTGAATTTAGAAATGGATGTCTTCAGTGAAGTGTGTACAACACTGTTTCCTTTTTCCATGACAGTAAAGAGAAAGTAAAGAGGCTGAATGGAGGAGGCTTGTTCTTTATCCTTGCACTGCAGATGGTCTGTTAAACTGTTTTCCCGCTAGTGAAGCGTTCAGTTTTTCCACTTACAAAGTCTGCCATGTAAATAGCAAATGCGCTATGGTGTGACACAACTGACTCTTAATAAGCACAACCCTGTTAGACCATGCATCGCAGCGCAGAGCGTATTTTTCCATTCTTAAAATAGCAAAAGTAGATTCAGACACGCCCTTAATGCTTTTGCACCATGCACTTTAGACTTTGCACCTAGATTGTTAAAATAGAGCTCAATGAGTCAAACTTCCTGATAAACTGGTGCAAAACTATCCAATGAAAAGTGGAATTTGCTGAGGGCCTTTTTTCTTATATAATAAATTATTTGTGCTTCAGAAGACAAAGATGAAATGCAATGAATGCTGTTATAATTGGCTTTTGTAGGCGTGGGATGCTCTTTGGTATCTCATTTGAATGAGGGTAGAAGAAAGAGAGTATACGCTTTCCATATATAATGAATACATTTTGTTGCAAAATATGCACTTTTATTAGTCATTTTGATCCTGAATCGTTTAATGTATTTCTTTGTATGGTCAGCGTTTGTAATAAAACCCTTGTGTATTGTTTAAATTGACTACCCTTTCGTGTTGTTTGGGGCTGTTTTTGCCCAATTGACTTCTGTTTATAATGAAATTTTTTCATTGGAAAGCCATGACTCTATATAATCATGCATTCTTGATCGTTATTGGTTTCACTTTTAGGAAGGGGTAAAATTTGCCATTTTTACTGTTAACATCACTTGGCACCAATAACTCTTTAGATAGGCCTGTGCAAATAAGTTTCTAGCATTTAAATAGAGTTCTATGGAGTAAAACAGCTAATTATAGTATGCGTGCATAAATACACTTACACTGTTTACTATATTCTGAGATCTGCTTATTTTGATTTTAGTTTGAGATTATATTCCATATACAAGCCAGAAACTAAGCTTTTTTTGCAACTGATGATCAACAGTAAAATTGTAAAATTGTACTTCTTCCCAACAGGGAAAACCACCAACAATCAAGAATGCATGATTATATGGTGTCATAGCTTTGATTATAATGGAAGTCAATTGATTATAATGGAAGTCAATGGGGCAAAAACAGCCCCAAACATAACGAAAGGGTAGTCAATGTGCCTGGTGTATTGTTAAATTTCTGAAAAATGTTCAAGCATTTTCCCAAGATATATGTCAAAATAAGATTTGTCACCAAAAATCATTCCATTTGCTGAAAAACAGAAAAAGTTGTGGCCAAATTAAGACTCAAAATCACCTCAGAGTGGATGAAAACATCCCCAACAGCACACAAGGGTTATGTCAATATTTAAAATCAATATCTACAATGTTTATTTTGCTAGCTCACATTGTTATCTTTTAAGTTAATCAAGTTAATCCACTGACAAATTAATGTGTTTGTTTTGGTAATCTTCAATCAAATTCTAAGCATTTGCTTCTGAGTTTGGAGTGGCAGTGTTATTCGGCAACAACCGAATATTAATATGCTTAACCACGCCCCTCTTACCATTAGTTTGCTATGAGGGAATGATGCGCAAAAAAAAGCCCCACCCCCTACTCAATATTCCGTTTCACTTAGAAGTACATCGACATACTGAAATAAACTACTCTGCAACTTCCAGTTTACACTGTCTTTAATGTGGTTAGACCTGCCTGGAAGTACAGCTGTGTGGTTATCTGAAAATATTGGTTATCATCCAGTCAGAATTACTCCAGAAATATAAACAGCTTGTAACTCCATGGTAGAGTTTCAGAGTAGCTCCTCAACACAAATATTCTTGTATAAAATCGGATGTTTCAGGCTTTATTAATTTCCGAGCGCGCTGACAGACACGTTCAGCCCTTCAGGCAAAACTCAACACACGGCTGACAGAATAACACTGCATGCTGACAAGAGCTGCTTTTCTGAAACAGCAGAGGCACATGTTTTTGACTTAAGGGCCAGAGGCGATCTGTCTCTGTGTACGACCGTGTGTTGCGTTCACAGAACAGGTAGCTGGAAAATAACTCACTGGGATCAATCAAATCAAAACTACTTTAGTCAAATATTGATGTTTTAATACAGCTGCTTATCTATGAAAGAAATATGTCATGTTGCGTCATTTATGTTTGCATGGTTACAGTTTCATGGTTGCATATATGGCGTGTTATCCTGCTGGAAGTAGCCATCAGAAGATGAGTACACTGGTCATAAAGGGATGGACATGGTCAGCAACAATACTCGGGTAGGCTGTGGTGTTGACATCATGCTCAGCTGGTACTAATGGGCCCAAAGTGTGGCAAGAAAATATCCCCCTCACCATTACACCACCACCACCAGCTTGAACGTTTCTCCAATCTTCTATTGTCCAATTTTGGTGAGCCTCTAGCTTCAGTTTCCTATTCTGAGCTGACAGAAGTGGCACCCGGTGTGGTCTTCTGCTGCTGTAGCCCATCTGCCCCATGGTTAGACGTGTTGTGCATTCAGAGATGCTCTTCTGCATACCTCTGTTGTAACTAGTGGTTATTTGAATTACTGTTGCCTTTTTATCAGCTGGAACCAGTCTGGCCATTCTCATCTGACCTCTGGCATGAACAAGGCATTTGCACCCACAGAACTGCCGCTCACAGGATATTTTCTCTTTTTCTGACCATTCTTTGTAAAACCTAGAGATGGTTGTGCGTGAAAATCCCAGGAGATCAGCAGTTTCTGAAATACTCAAACCAGCCCGTCTGGCACTAACAACCATGCCACGTTCAAAGTCTCTAAATCACCTTTTTTCCCCATTCTGATGCTCAGTTTGAACTGCAGCAGATCATCTTGACCATGTCTACAAGCCTAAATGCATTGAGATGCTGCCATGTGCTTGGCTGATTAGAAATTTGCGTTAACTAGTAGGGCTGTGCAAAAATATTGATACATCAAACTATCGCGATAAGTTCTTTAACGATTGTGTATCGATAGTCCAACCTCGAGTATCGATTCAAGTTGTGCCAACTTGCGACCTGCTCCTCTGCTCCTGTAGATGTCGCTAACTCGCGATCAACAAAACACCAAGTAGTACGGTATCAGAAGGATGGCGGAAAATATAAAGGTACCTCCAGCTTTAAGAGCTGATGTGTGACTGCACTTTGGCTTTAACGCTATACCAGGAAGCACTGAATTAGACAAAAAATTGCCATTTGTAAGCTTTGCAATATATATATATAGTTCTCTGCTCAATCACACTGTGCAGTTCTAATGAATTGGAATGGATGGAAAATAAATTGGAATTGGAATTTTTATTTGTCAATATAATGTGACACACATACTAATACAAACTACTGCAATATATCGCAATATTTATTGTATCGCAATATATGCATCGTGATGTATTGTATGGTGACCCATGTATTGTGATATGTATTATATCGTGAGGCCCTTGCCAATCCACAGCCCTATTAACAAGCAGTTGGACAGGTGTCCAGAAATGTAATAATCAAATGTAAAAAAAGAAAAGTGTCTTCATTGTAGAAATATATAAACCCAATTAATCCAATCTAATTGTTAAAGCAGAAAACTTTATAATGTCTTGTGTCCAAATGGTTTAAATTAACTTTATTTTTTGAGATCCTTTGATATGATTATTGCAAATTTGCATGTTGCGATATTGATGCTGTAACTATATAATAAATATGCAAATTATATATATATATATATATATATATATATATATTTTTTTTTTTATAAATAATGTTACTTTGTGTTTTATAAATATATATAAAATAGCTCAAATTTACATTTAAATAATAATAATTTGCATATGTATTATTTACATTTTGTTATAAATAAACATTTTATATTTAAATGAAAAAAAAAATTCTACATGAATATATACATACATGTTTACTGTAGACATAAAATATTATGCAAACACAGCCTATTATTTTGTATGCGATTAGTCACGATTAATTGTTTAACAGCACTAAAATCCTAAGTATACACTGTGAGACCAGGCTCATCATGCACATCTTTTTTTCGCGTGAACACTCAGTGTGAAGCACAAGCACTAATGCATAAATGAACTCATGTTGTGCAGCTTATGAGTGGGAAAGCAAGTAAACGATGCCATCTACATTTTGATTTGTAATCTGTGCATTTTTGGATTAATGCCCCATAAAATAGGAGTAGCTTGAGTTGATGCAACTTCTCACAACACATCCTATGACAGTGGCATGTTTGGTCAGTATGAAAAAATACTATAGGAATTTATAGAAGTTTTTGAACCATATTAAGTATTTGAATTACTCTGTTGTGTTGATCCTATAGTTGCTGACGCAATACAACAGCTATAGTTATATAAACACCACTAAATTACCCAGTACTACAGGGAGTGCAGAATTATTAGGCAAGTTGTATTTGAGGATTAATTTTATTATTGAACAACCATGTTCTCAATGAACCCAAAACACTCATTAATATCAAAGCTGAATATTTTTGGAAGTAGTTTTTAGTTTGTTTTTAGTTTTAGCTATTTTAGGAGGATATCTGTGTGTGCAGGTGACTATAACTGTGCATAATTATTAGGCAACTTAACAAAAAACTAATATATACCCATTTCAATGATTTATTTTGACCCTTGAAACCAATATAACATCTCAACATTCACAAATATACATTTCTGACATTCAAAAACAAAACAAAAACAAATCAGTGACCAATATAGCCACCTTTCTTTGCAAAGACACTCAAAAGCCTGCCATCCATGGATTCTGTCAGTGTTTTGATCTGTTCACCATCAACATTGCGTGCAGCAGCAACCACAGCCTCCCAGACACTGTTCAGAGAGGTGTACTGTTTTCCCTCCTTGTAAATCTCACATTTGATGATGGACCACAGGTTCTCTATGGGGTTCAGATCAGGAGAACAAAGAGGCCATGTCATTAGTTTTTCTTCTTTTAGACCCTTTCTTGCCAGCCACGCTGTGAAGTACTTGGACGCGTGTGATGGAGCATTGTCCTGCATGAAAATCATGTTTTTCTTGAAGGATGCAGACTTCTTCCTGTACCACTGCTTGAAGAAGGTGTCTTCCAGAAACTGGCAGTAGGACTGGGAGTTGAGCTTGACTCCATCCTCAACTTGAAAAGGCCCCACAAGCTCGTCTTTGATGATACTAGCCCAAACCAGTACTCCACCTTCACCATGCTGGTGTCTGAGTCGGACTGGAGCTCTCTGCCCTTTACCGATCCAGCCATGAGCCCATCCATCTGGCCCATCAAAACTCACTCCCATTTCATCAGTCCATAAAACCTTAGAAAAATCAGTCTTGAGATATTTCTTGGCCCAGTCTTGACGTTTCAGCTTGTGTGTCTTGTTCAGTGGTGGTCGTTTTTCAGCCTTTCTTACCTTGGCCATGTCTCTGAGTATTGCACACCTTGTGCTTTTGGGCACTCCAGTGATGTTGCAGCTCTGAAATATGGCAAAACTGGTGGCAAGTGGCATCTTGGCAGCTGCACGCTTGACTTTTCTCAGTTCATGGGCAGTTATTTTGCACCTTGGTTTTTCCACACGCTTCTTGCGACCCTGTTGACTATTTTGAATGAAACGCTTGATTGTTCGATGATCACGCTTCAGAAGCTTGGCAATTTTAAGAGTGCTGCATCCCTCTGCAAGATATCTCACTATTTTTGACTTTTCGGAGCCTGTCAAGTCCTTCTTTTGACCCATTTTGCCAAAGGAAAGGAAGTTGCCTGATAATTGTGCACACCTGATATAGGGTGTTGATGTCATTAGACCACACCCCTTCTCATTACAGAGATGCACAACACCTAATATGCTTATATACATATATATATATATATATACATACATACATATATATATATATACATATATACATATATATATATATATATATATATATATATATATATATATAAACATCCCATGAGCTTTTTGTGTACAATCATGTGGCTAAATTGCATGCACAACATTTGAGGTTTTGGAATTTTATCATGTTTAAAAATATAAATGTTTGAAATTAGGGCTGCAAAATATATAGCTTCAGCATCGATATCGCAATGTGCAGATCCACATGTCGAGTCAGGATTCAGGATTAGACAGCTGACCAAAAGCCACAGGTCTGAACACATGATTTGTGGAGTCACTGCGGAACTGAACCATAACACAGTGAAAGTGTATCATTTGCATGTGTTTTTAAGGCCTGTAAAGCATTCAGGTGCAATAAAGTGTACCATTTGTAACATTAATAATGATAAATTGTGTTGTATTATTTGTACGACATCAGACTTTTCAGTGTTACTATACATCTGGTTAGTCAATTGAATACTTTTTTTCACTTTTATCTTTGCTCTATTGCATTTATGTACTCTTGCATTTTCTTTATTTTATTCATAATTCACTCCCCTACAAAATCCTTCCAATCTATCTAAATTAATGAATTCTTTCCAAATAGAGTTATTCAAGTCAATTGGTGTTATTGTATTCATAACATGTACATGGTTTCCGCTACATTCATCCCTCCATGGTGGGGTGCCACACCAAAATTCATCCCACCACGGCTACATTACAGCTTCTCGTTCAAAACATTCAGTCGTTGTTTTTTTTAATAGCAGGTTATAATCGCACCAAAACGTATTCAAAGGTAAGTGAATTATAATATAACAGTGAGAACTTTTCTGTAATCATAGCAGTGCTGTGCATTATTTGTTTAACCCTTTAAGGTGACATGTTGACTGACTGACTGACAGGTGCGTGAGGCCAGCAAACACGACGTAGCTTTCCGTTAAGATGAACACAGCTTCCATAATTATACTTTATAAATAAAGGTCTATGGCTCTGCATACATCGACTTCATCTTGCTGGAGTTTATAACAGTTTTACTTTACTTCAGGATGCTTTAATGCCGCTCTGTAGGTCTATTGGAGACATTCATAAATAATCCTAGCCAATCTAATAAAGGATGGAGATAAACTCGCTACATAAACGCACTAAATCGCACTTCATCAGCATTTAATTGAGAGCGCACAAGAAAATCGGAATATTTGAGGGCGTGCAAAGGAGTTTTGTGCACGAACAGAGGAAATCGGCACGCAAGCAAAGAGATTCGCACACTCGTGTTACATGAATGCAATCTCGACTTGTAATACTGCGCTCTTGACATTTGTCATTGAAATAACGTCATAGGTAGTTGGTAGATTTGTGTAAAGGACTGCCGCCACAGCTGGAAAAAATCCTAGAGGAAACACTGATGTATATATATTACAATGTTTGATATTTTTTTACAATCTTATTTCTAAATTGTTTCTCACAATGTGATCTCAACATGTTTTTGCTCAGGTGGTTTTTCCAGTAAAGGGTTATTATAAAATGTACCCCATATTTACAGCATTTACCTGGATTTCTGCATAAACTGGTCATTAAACTTGATCTGTGCTAAGTCACAATTACAGACAAGCACACAGTGTGCGTCAACAAATAAAGGCCGATTCACACAGAGCATGGTTAAACCATGTGAATGTACAAAGATGATGCATTCAGATCAAAACAATACATCCGTATGGAGCTATTCACCACCAGGTGTGATCAATCATGACGTGAACGTGAGGCTTTATGCATTCATTCATTCATTTTCTTTCAGCTTCTATTTCAAAGGTCGTCCCAGCAGAATGAACCACCGACTATTCCAGTATATATTTTACACAGCGAATGCCCTTTCAGCCGCAACCCAATACCAGAGATGGCAAAAGTACACACATCCTTTTCTTAAGTAAAAGTACAGATACTCATGTTTAAAACGACTTTGGTAAAAGTAGAAGTACTGACTACACTTTTGTACTTAAGTAAAAGTAAAGAAGTACCGCCTCAAAAATGTACAAAAGTAAAAAGTACACATTTCAACCACAGTCCCAAAGACAAGCGGTGTAGGCGAATAATAATTCAACTAAATTTGCAGTAGTTTATATGTCTGTGTGTGTGAGAATGTGAGTGTGTATGGGTGTTTCCAAGTACTGGGATGCAGCTGGAAGTGTACCCGCTGCGTAAAACAAATGCTGGAATAATTGGCGGTTCATTCTGCAGTGGCGACCCCTAATAAATCAGGGACGAAGCTGAAGGATAGCGAGTGAGTACCTATACGTAGGTAATCATCCTGACGCAAACTCATAGTGTTCAGCATGTAGTTTTGCTGCTGTTAGATCAAAAACAACAGCTGCCATTCATGTGGATACACTATCTTTATAAATGTCTAACATTTTACACTGAATTTCTGCCCAAAATATATTGATTTTTTCTTTTGCTAAAATAAATACTTATCAGATATGACTGCAAACTATTTTTTTGCATTAGGCTAAAGCTGCTTATTCTCTTCAAAGAGCAGCTCTCATACATAACCCGCTATTTCAGTGGGTTTTTTTCAGGTATTGAGGATATTTTATAAAATGAAAAAACATTAATTCTGTTACAGTTTTTCTCAGTCCCCTTGGTCCATTTCTCAAATCAGAATTGAAATTCTCAAAACTCCCTGTTCAATCTTCAGATCATTATCGTGTCACTTGTGCACATCAGAAAAGCAGTTTCTCATTATGAACAAGTTGCAAATGCTTTTGTTCATCCATGCAAATGGTTATGTGCAATTCTCTGATGTTTCCTGTCATCAGTTGCTTATGTCATGTTGATGTATTATTTTTATCTCTGTTGAATAGACTCACCCCCCACAACATTTAATCGTTCAAATGCCTGAACAAGTTGTCTTAATATTTAGTCATAATGCATTTTTTACATTTCTCCCAGGTGAATCTAGACTTTTTCTAATGAAGGTCTAAAAGGAGGTTGTCCTATGTTCACATTTTTACTTTAGTTTTTTTGTGTGCTATGAGGTGCTCTCTTTTCCTTTCTGTATCAGAATGACATGATCTGGCAATTAATTAATTACAGTACAAACAGCAAAAATATTGCGATAGTTTACACCAGAACAACCCTCCAGACTACACTGTTATTGACAACATGACTACTAAGTAATTTGAGTCTTATTCATATAGAATGACTCAAGGACATGCCATTCTGATGCCACTGACATGTTCACTGACACAGAAATTTAGTTTTGAGAGCTGAACTGAAGGATTTTGAGCAGGAGACTGGCATTTGCAGGTAATCTATGGTGTTTTGCTATTTATACGTGTTGTTTTGAGAAATGCACTTAGTCCTAGTTTTACAAATTTCAGTTCTGATCTGAGAAATGTGCCAAAGCGACTGAGGAAAACTGTAATACATTTATTCTATGCTAAAAGCAACATGCACAGGTAAGACAGGTAACATACACATAAAATGCCCAGTATAGTTACCTTTGTTGTTGTAAAATATTTGTTAAAATTATTAATTGAAGACAACAGTATAGGCCTGTGTAAAATCATATAGTCAATAAAAACTGAAAAACTGCATAAATTCTGTATTAAGAAATATAAACTCAGCAGAAATAAGGAAATAAACCGCAATGCATACTTTTTTTATAAAGTATTTGATTGTTTTAGTACTAAATGTACTAATCTTTACAAAAAGCACTATTTTCGCTGTATTAGATTGAAAGACCAGTGAAAGCCCATGCAGTATGATCGGAAGTGGACAATTTAAACAGCATGTTTTTGACTGGAATGTGTCTCGTTTACCTGTGATCCGATCGAGCAAAAGGTGTTTTATTACCGTGTAAACAGGGCAGCATCAGTCATGTTAAATTCGCCGGCTCCCTCTGTCACTGCGTAGTAATCCTCGCCTTTCTCATAGTAATGTTGATGAACTAGGCCATGTATGGTAAACGCGATAGTGTTGAAGAAGCTGCACGCAATTAGGAAAAATAGACTGACTGCATCAAAAATGTACTCATATTATTGCGCAATGACAAGAAATAATGTAGATCGCGCCACCAAACACATGAAAACAAAAGTAACGACCGTGGTTTAAAAAATGTAAGAAGTACAAGTAAAAAGTTAGGAAAAAAATAAGTAGCGGAGTAAAGTACTGATACCAGAAAAAACTACTTAAGTACAGTACCGAAGTATTTGTACTTTGTTACTTCCCATCTCTACCCAATACTGGGAAACACCCATACACTCATTCACACACATACTAAATTAGCCAAATTAGTTTATTAAATTCCCCTATAGCGCATGTGTTTGGACTGTGGCGGAAACCGGAGCATCCGGAGGAAACACGCCAACACAGGGAGAACATGCAAACTCCACACAGAAATGCCAACTGGACCAGCCAGGACTCGAACCAGTGACCTTCTTGCTGTGAGGCGACAGTGCTAACCACTGAGCCATCCGGCTTTTTTATTTTGGCTTTTTATTATTTTATTTAGTTTTTTCTGCATTTAAATGGACGTCCAATTGAATTTGAGCTTTAGATAGCATGTCCGGAGCAGCTGCTGTGGCACAAAAGAGTGTATTTGTGGCACTCAAGCGGCAACCTCCCACCCTCCCTCAGGAAGCTAATAAGGAAGTTTGGGGGTCTTTGGGGGCCGGCACCAGGACATTCAAGTGTTTTCTAACTGCAATGGTAAATTGGCCAACTTTACAGCTGATAAAAACAAGTTTACAGCCTGTTATAAAAGATAGTTTTGGTGCATATCGCTAATACCCTTCATGACAACTGTGAGAGGGTGAATTTTTTTAGAACTCATCTGTTTCGTTTATATTTAGTTTTATTAAGTCTGCATAATTAAGGGTGTGGCCACTTGAGTGACAGCTAGGTCTTGCTGGCTGCCATCACCTCAGCTGATTCCGGCTGATTAGCCGCTGAACTCGGCATATACATCGTATTTTTGTGTTGTTTTATGTGGCTTTACAGTCAATTTCCTTTTGGAATCATTTCCTACAATTATCAGATACTATAGAATGCTGTGTGCACTTAATTGTGCTCACAAACCATGCAACATAAGTTTTGCCAAAGGAAAAAAAATCTATAGCAGACATTCAGGCCAAATTATAAACTTCACATAAAACAACCAGTGATTTCTTTTTCAGTGGGTGTATTTAGCGGTAGCATTTTTGAAATGTAACGATTTAACAATTTTTAAACTACTTTTGAATTAAATGTTTATTTTATAACTTTCTTTTTATCTGTTATTAATAATACACATCAACAAATTATATTTGAATGGATTGTTAGACTTCCATAGACTTTCTTGTGTGTTTTACACAAGTTGGAGCGTTTTAAATACTCGCCTTCCTTTGCCATAGTAAGCTACCGCAACATAGCGCATATGAGACAAATGACGTCAGTACATAACAACCTGTTATGATTATTACTGAACCGATACCGAATTGTCCACGTCTGCATCATGGTGCACTGAAGAAACAATTAATTTTGACACCCCTACTCTAAATGTATTGTTTTACTAGTACTTGCGTGTATTTACATGTCTAAAACATAAAATAAGCATTGGGTGGTTAAAAACACTGCATAATTGTAATATGACACGTCTTCAAAACTCGTCAAAGCTCAGTTTGAATTTTTCACCTCAAGCTTGTCAAGCTGGATAACAAGTAAACAGCAGCACCAGGGACATTACCAACCTGATTTCACGAGAAAACGTTAAGTATTTTACGTTTTGTCAGTTTAGTGGTTAATTTGTACTAATTGTATGAAAATTTACGATTTTAAAAAGGAGGCGTGGCACCCAACAGTCATTGGGTGATGAGCAAATCGTACTAAATTGTATGAATTAGATTGAACGAATTTATACGAATTAGCCACTAAGTCAAAAAGTTACGAATTGCCGTGAGATTGTGTTGACATTACGTTCCTTACTTCAAAACAGAACAAAACTAGGATTCTGTAGTGATTTACCCTGCTGTTGTTCCCTTCCTCGCCATGTATATTTCCTCTAACGTTACCTCCGCTCGTTTTTTTGCTCTGTCCTGTCTATGAGGCGCCAAACTCTGCTGGCATAAGTGCGTGAGAGAGACAGAATGTGTTTACTCTGCTCTGCGCTCAACTTAAGTTAAAAATAATAATAATAATAATCAAACATCTCCACGCCGCGCGACACGATGAATTGATTCTGAAATTCGTTGCCAATGATTTTATTCGTTGTTGCAGCCCTAATGTATACCTAAAATAATTGTAAGTAGAAAAAAAACAAATGCAAAAAATGCATTTAGAAACAATTGAGTTCCCACTCCTCTTCCTCACAGTAGTTTAGCCCATCCCTGCTTTCCCAATTCATCTTATACTCTATACACACACACACATTTATTGTCCCCCTCCCTACTGTTAAATGATATTTACGCCGATGGATTTTACTATTTCAGCACTCTGTAGGTCTGTACATGTGGCAGAACTGACAATAAAGCTGACTTCGATGTTGAATTTTGATTTGCAGATATGTTGTTTATTTTACAATATTTTGTTGACACATTAATTTTCCCAAATAACTTGATTTCTCATTCTGCAAATTCAACAATCCAACACAATTAATGTTAAAGCGCAGCAAGTCTACGTATATCTATCTACTACACACTTCCACGCCAGGCATAGTTTAGCCTGAAGCTTTTCTGCTTGTTTGTGGGAACAAATAAAGCAATAAAACTGAGAACTTGTTCTTCAAAACCTACAAGCGACGTGGTTGGGGTGTTTGAAATCTTTGGCGTGCCTATATAAGGCAAGACAACGCCATAAAACTTTAACACCTGGTTTGCTCTTTCTCACACATACAGAGAGAAACCAGAAGAAAGTGTGAGAATCAAACTGAAACAAGAAAGAGGGAGGACAAAAGTTAGATCTGTCTTGGCATTCTAGCTGCTTTTTTTCTTCACTTAAGCTACATGTCATTTCTACATTATATAATTAAGCACTGGTGGCATGGTGTCTCAGTGGTTAGCACTGTCGCCTCACAGCAAGAAGGTCGCTGGTTTGAGTTCCGCCTGGGCTAGTTGGCATTTCTGTGTGGAGTTTGCATGTTCTCCCCGTGTTGGCATGGGTTTCCTCCGGGTGCTCCAGTTTCTCCAAACACATGCGCTATAGGTGAATTGAATAAACTAAATTGGCTGTAGTGTATGAGTGTGTGTGAATAAGACAGTGTATGGTTGTTTCCCAGTACTGGATTGTGGCTGAAAGTGGGCATCCACTGCGTAAACCATATACTGGAACAGTGGGCGGTTCATTCCGCGGTGGCGACCCCTGATAAATAAAGAGACTAAAGCCTGGTTTATACTTCTGCGTCAAGTTATCGGCTTGACCCACATCGCAAGCCTTGCGCATAGCCATGCATTTATACTTCTGCACGCTGTTTCTGTTTCTCTGCAATACACTTCCGAAACACTAGCTGGCAGTAGGTGTTTATGTTTCTCTGTGTCGAGTTTCTTCTCTGGTATTTTTGTTTTTTCTGAACGCTTCCTTTATGTACAAGTGGCTCAAATTCGCTCATTTTGAGGAGGGGACCGGCGGACGTGCAACAACTTTAATCATAAGGTAAACACAAAACAACAGTCTCTATCCGGAGCTCCTTCAAGGGACTCCACACTTGTAAACACTCGCTGCATTGGGCGCGCAGCTCTCATCTCCGCCCACACTCGCCAACGCTACCAAGCCGACCAATCACAAAGCTTGCGTTACGCGTACGCGTTACATTTTTTGAGAGGTGCGCGTCAACGTCGCCGACGGCCACGGCGAGGGGCTGTGTGTCCACGAGTAGGCTGCGCCGTAGCATACGTGCGCTTGACGCAGAAGTATAAATCGGCCTTAAGCCGAAGAAAAATTAATGAATGAATGATTTGGTGCCTGAAAATGTACCACGTGCTTACACAGACTTTTGCCAGTCATATTGTAAGTTATTTTGGACTATTTTTACTTTATTCTATTTTATTTCATATAATTAGTTTTTATTTACGAGACTCCCAAAATCATTCCGCAAAAATCCACAGATTTTGTTTTACAAAATTTTGTGCAGAAATAGCAAAAAAATGTCAGCAGACTCTGTCTGGCCCTGCTCATATAATAGATGCAAATGTATAATAATCGTAATTAAAACAAAGAGAAAAATGTTTTATGTACTTCATTAGTTTTAAAAATAAATATTTCTTCATTTATTTTGGCCAAATATATTTATTAGGGTTAGATTATTTATTAAAGATTAAAAAACAAAGATATTATTCAAAAATATATATTATTTATACAGCGATGACTATGATATTTTACATTTGATTGTTCAATTTCTGTACTTGAATACTGTTAGACTTAAATACTGTTAAAAACAAAAAAACAAAACACTGTTTATCGATTCATATATGCTTTGCATTGCATAGACAAAGACTTGATCATCCCAGTCGATCGAAATTAGCGAAATCTTTCTAAATAGGCTATTCAAATCATCTGGTGAAATTATACTCATATGGCAACATATATCGTAGCATAGCAAAATATCGCAATGCCAGAACTTTTTCAATGTCATGCAGCAGCAGCCCTAATCAATATAGTCAAGAGTGAATTAGGTAATGCATTTACTAACATGAACAAACAATGAACTGTACATTTACTACAGTATTTGTTCATAGTTGACATTTGTTAATGAAAAAACAGTCGTTTATTATTAGCTCATTAACTCACGGTGCATTAACTAATGTTAACAAGCATGAAGTTTGATGTTAAGAATGCATTAGTAAATGTTGAATTATAATTACTAAATGCTTTACAAGTATTGTTCATAATTAGTTCATGTTAGTAAATGCATTAACTAATGGACCTTATTGTGAAGTGTGACCAATTCAGCTTTGTGTCCTATGGAAAAAATAAAAAATCAAGATGAGCGAGTGTTTGAGAGAAACTTAGCCCGGATGGCGGCCTTTTGTCGCCAGGAATGAAAGATCTATGGAAACACGCGTGCTAAAACAAACATCGCCTGTGAGATCAGTGAACTCTAACACTTCACTGAACCGAGACCAGAGCAATGCTATTCACTGCAGAGAGAGAGAGAGACACACAGAGAGAGAGAGAGAGAGAGAGAGAGAGGATCTCTGAGTGCTGTTTTCTTAGCTGAATAGTTAATTGCATTAGCCTGTTTAAGGAATGAATAGAAAAGAAGGAAACTGAAGGTATGAGAAAAAACAACCCTCCCTCACACAGACGCTTTCTGTGTCGCCTTGAAGAGAGAGACAATCCAAGAGTTCTGAGAAAAACAAGACTGTCATATTCACAAATTAAGATCTGGCATCAAACAGCATTAGTTAGAGACAGGGGAACCTGCTATGCAAGTCTGAGATTGATTTATTGCAGCTCCGTGAACTAGAAAAATGCAAGCCTGCGACGGAGGGATGATCAAAGTCGGTTTGAATATAAAAACAACTAATTTTTGTTTAGCATTTATTGTGTTGTGTGTGGGGCATCACGGTGGCGCAGTAGGTAGCACGATCAACTCACAGCAAGAAGGTCGCTGGGCCAGTTGGCATTTCTGTGTGGAGTTTGCATGTTCTCCCCATGTTGGTGTGGGTTTTCCTCCGGGTACTCTGGTTTCCCCCACACGTCCAAAGACACGCGGTATAGGTGAATTGAATAAGCTAAATTCACTGTAGTGTATGGGTGTGATTGCAAGAGTGTATGGGTGTTTCCCAGTGTTGGGTTGCGGCTGGAAGGGCATCTGCTGCATAAAACATATACTGAATAAGTTCCACTGTGGCGACCCCTGATTAATACAGGAACTAAAGCTGGATATATACTTTCGCCTGTTGCCTAGGGCTGGACGATAATGGCAAAAATTTATATCACGATATATTTCTTAATTTCGGTCGATACGATATAATTCCGATATCGATATGGACAATATTTAAAAGACAGGAAAAAACTGCCAAGAACACACACAATGGATGTCTGTACCTACAAATGTTTGCAAACTGAATTTGCCAAGTCTTTAATACCTCCAGGCTCTTATAACTTAAAAAAAATAAAAACAGCACAAAAAGTGTTCAGTTTTTATTTGTATTTAGCCTTTACAAACAATATTTGCAATAGAAAGAGTTGAGTATATTCATCTGGTTGCTTTTCATCTTGAACGTGCTTTAAGGGTTCTCTGTCTATTTATATTTGTATATAATTACCTAAACAAATTAAAAGAATTAACATAAAACTATTTCTTATATATTTTATATAGTCTATTTATATAGACTAATATTTTATCAAGTATATGCAAGGATCGGGTTTATATGTATGTGCGTGTGTTAACGCGGGAGTATATGCAAGGATACAGCATGCATCAAGTTTATTTGGAGGCTATATGCGCAAGTTTCATACCTTTTTTGAACATTCAATAGTATAGGTGTATATGCCAGTAATTTATGTGTATATGCACGTGTTGATAAGCGAAGTTTGATTTAAATCCTACACAGCGGAGGTGGATGGTTGTGATTGTGAGGCGACAGGTTGGCTTAAACTTTTATGAAGGCTCATCTTCTGACTCTCAGTATGTTTTATCAGGAGTAACTGCTTCAAATGGTGAAACAGATCTGATGCGTCCCCGCTGCTAGTCAGCAACACTCTCTGGCATATTTTGCAGAGCACCGAAACTATAAGTTTATCTGAACTTATAGCCGAACCATTTTCACACCACTGCATTAGTCTTTCTTCTCTTATCAACTATTTCGTCTGCATTACTTGTGGAAGCTTGTTCATTCACATCAGTATTCAGGGCAGGGCCGGCGCGTCCATAGGCGGCAGAATAGTGAGGGCGGCGTCCGCGAACCACCCCAGGTCCTCACTTTCATCTGCGACGCCCACCCCCTCCCTCCCGGACCTCAATTTTATCAGCAAACCGGTTCCTTTCTTTTCCACTTTCGAGTTGCAATTTGCCCTGAGCGCCAGTTCAGCTTGCTCCGGCCCTGCTTTAGGGAACTCGACTCATTTTGTAGCTAAAACTTTCTGTGACGGAGCTTAACCAACTGCTGTGCTAACCAACTCACTACTCGATGCAGCAGTATAAGGCCCAATCCCAATTCTGCCCCTTAGCCCTTCCCCTTACCCCTCGTTTTGCACGTTCATGTGAAGGGGTAGGGGTGTCCCAATTCTCTTTAGCTTGAAGGCAAAGGCCTAAGGGGAAGGGGTAAATATCCCTTCCAAAGAAGATTTTTCCAGACCACACTCGAAACCAAGGGGTAAGAAAATTTCCCAGAATGCACCAGCTACAGCGGCAGTTTCGCTGCACCCGGAAGTAAAGAGAGCTACAAAAACAAACACGCTTTAATATATTTATAACTGCGTTCATGTTTTACTGTCATGCTTTTATAAAAATAAAAAAAAAACGCTAAAATAATAACTGCTAAATTTCGTGATTTATAATTCATAATCATAACTCCCGTACAGCAGTTCCACAACATTCTGACACTCGAACACTGGCAGAAAAGTCTAGTGGCTGAGAATGAGCCTTTTACAGTGTCTGCTATAATGTTAAAGCTGTTTTTTGTGTGTTTACAGAGATGAATATGGCCACAGTGTAAATGCGCAGTATAGTTACGATCTTATTGCCACATTAGATTATTATGATAACATAATATATGCCTTCAGTGATTTTACTGAAGATAAATACCAAAAAATAACACAACAGAAATAACTACAGCTGTCGCGATTGTCTGATCTCATATGAAGCAAGAGATTGCGATGACGTATGATGACACGTGCAGGTGCTGTAGTGTTGTCTCAATTCTTAGGGGTAAATTTTGAAGCCCTTCCCCTTCACACTCGTTTTTAAGGGCCAAGGGGAAGGGGTACAAAAATAGAATTGTGATTGGGCCTAAATCTACCTTAAGACTAATGACTAATAAAGTTTGGGGGACTACAAAAAATACATCCTGGTTAATGATATCAAAAACCCTTTGGTTTACACACCAGGAAATGTGCGTCAAAGGGGCATGGCCACTGAGGCGTTGTAATGTTAGTAGTATAAAAAATGCCACACAAACACTGCTAATTTCATTGAGCATGTTCTAGAAAAAAGCAGCCATTGACTTCCACAGTAGGAAAAACAAATACGATGGAAGTCCATGGCTGTTTTGTGTTACTTTCTTACATCTACCTTTGTGTTCAATAAAAGAAAGAAACTCAACAGGTTTGGCACAAGAGAAGGATGAGAAAAGAGTCATTTTTGTGTAAAATATTCGTTTAAAGTTTTGAAGTCCTCAAAATAACTCAAATACTAATAAATGTCAAATTTAACATACATTTAGTTTAAAATGTAACGAAAGTGACATCATTATCTAAATGCTAAAGCCAAAACTGGATAAACTAATGTTATTTAGGGAAAGAGGTGTTTTATTATGTCTGCAAGAGCCAGTGCTTGTATTTACACTAAAGTCCTCCGATTAAACACAGTACAAAAAATTTGAGGAAAGGTAAATAACAAAAGACGTGCAAACATATGGCTCATTTCCACTGAGTACGGTACGGGTCACCTTTATCAGGCTTGCATTTCCACTGCTGAAAGGGTACCAATGGTACTGTTTTGGTGGGTGTGGTGTACGACAGAAAGTTGCAGTCAACGTCATTTTCGCTCGAGAAAATGTCTACAGTAAAGCTGTACAGGTCAATCACATATCATATGAAAAGCACTTCTCACAAAACAGATGCTTTATACACATAAATACCTCTGTATAAATGTTTATTACTAACTTTTTATGAACATGAGTTGATTATAACTGCAGATCAATGACAGTGTGAAATAGCCTACTGTAACGTCTGCATTTATATAAAATAAATAAATAAATGTATGAACACATACAAACCATTACAGTCTCCGATATGTTACTACTTACAGAAAAGCTACACACAGCATACATTTAGTCTTTATTTAGGTTCAAAACAACAGGAAATAGAGCCCACAGTCAGCAAACCTCTCATGATTAAATGTGTCTTTAATCTTCAGCAGCACGTGTAGCCTCTTGTTAGCAAGTAATTCCATCATTCTGAGTTCATAATAGTCCAAAAAGTGATGATAATAGTTAAACATGGCAGTTTGTTCACGTTTGCTGAAAAAATAATGTGCTCCTTTATTTCTGGCTTCTCCTTTTGTTTTTTGTCGCGTCGCTCTCGCGTTTGTCAGTTTCTGACAGGATCAAGTTTCAAAAGCACGTCAATAATCAAGCACACGTTATTATCATCATCAACTCAAGAAGTTTGTTATTTCAAATATAGACGTGCGGCAAGCACAAGCAAGAAATCGAAACCGCTCACGCTTCAGACTGGCTCGTAAAAAACTACGGGGCACAGGGTAAAATCTGCTCTTCCTTTTGGCTTTGTGGCTGTTCATCAAGACGACGACAAGGTTCGTCAGATCGAACAGGGCTTGTTATTTTATGTTATTATATGTATATATAGTCTCTCGGCTGTGTATTTAAAACATGGCGGCTTCTTTGTTTTCATTCTGGCTTGTTGCGTGAGCTCATGATGTATCTCTGTAAACCAATAGCATTCAGCTGCGCGTCTAGCTCCGCCTTTTGGTACCCTTTCTCGTGTTTGGTACCCTTTCGAAAGGGTGCCGAAAAAGGGGTACGGTACGGTTCGGTACGCATTTTGACAGTGGAAATGGCTATAAAAGCATACCGAACCATACCGTACTGTACCACTCCGTGGAAATGGGCCAATACAAAACGGGAACAAAATGAAAGCAAGTGTAGTAATGCAAGTAAGAAAAGTGTAAAAAAAAAAAAAAAAACAAAAAAAAGTAAAAACACATGCAAATTTAATCAAACATTTCTATTAATAAAATTTCTAACCTAAGGTCATTTCAGAGGTTGTTAAAAATGCATTTATTTTCTTTATCTTGCAGTATTGTGGTTTAAATTGTATGCGCTTGGTTTGTTTTCTTTTATGAAGCACATTGGTAGCAATTGTGTGTGTTTTTTTTTTTAAAGTGCTTTAAAAATAAAGTTGAGTACATAAAATGTTAACTACAAAAGTAAAGTTCATAGACAAATGAAGTAGTTTCAAAGTTTAAATCACTGAAGTAGTGTTTGAAACGGTTGGCAGATAGATAAATACATAAATATTAGCATGTTTCTAGTATGGATTGGCATGTTTCTTGCTAGGTGGTTGCTAGGGTGTTCTGAATGGTTGCTAAGGTGTTGCTAGGGTGCTCACTAAGGTATTGCAAGGCAGTTAGCATGGTTCTAGTATGATGCAGCATGTTGTTAGCATGAATTTGGCGCAAAGTTATGAGGTCATACAATTTAGTCCAATGTTAAGTCAATGGGACTTTTCCAAATTTTCCAGGTCAGTTTTCAGAAAACTGAAAGTCAAATCAGATGGAAAAGATATAGTAACCCGAGTCAGGCCAGTTTGGAGGTTTGGTGCTTGTAGTATGAAGGAGGAGATGCATATAGAAATTAGTTTCAGAAGAAGAAGAAGACGGAAGAATAATACGTTTATGTAGTATAACAGTATGTTGGCTTTCTCATAATGAAATAATCCATCCATTTCCTTCCATAATGAAATAATCAGAATAAACTGGCATTATTATCATGTGACTCCATTATTAATGCCATGTTTACTGTTGTTACTAGGTTACCAATACTACAGTGAGCTGCTCTAACAACTTGAACAAAGTTTAACTTCAGCAAGCTGGACCGATATTGCTGTGATGTTGCTGAACAAGCATAAAAGCTGACATTCCCATCATACACAGTATATCTGATGTCTAGTTAACTGGAGCGTCTAGTTAACAATTCATCGCTCATATGTCAACTTATAGACAAACCAGCTGATTTTCACCGCGCTCCAGTATCTCAGTAACCAGCAGTCAATCACAGTAACCTTCACAGCCAATTACAATCATTTCTGTTGAGCATGTGAATCCAATGGCAAATCAGCTGTTTAAGTACGCGCTCAACAGCGCTCAAATGTTAGCGGGAAATGGACGTTTTTAAAATTTTAGTATTGATTGGTACCGAATTCCAGTATCGTGACAACACATGGTAGAAGCTAAAATTACTATGCAAATCAATGGCTGTATTTTTCAACATACTTCAGAATCTTCCTTTGTGTTCAACAGAAGAAACTTAAACATGTTTGCAACAAATAAAGCATGAATAAAAGATGACAGAATACTCATTTTGGGGTGAACTATCCCTTTAAAGGCTACTGCGCCTTGATGATATAGTCATGATATAGTGCAAAGACAGCACGACCTGAAGGTTTTACGCAGAAATGTGTTGTGCGAGTCATGTTTATGTCCTGTCTCTGGCAGTGAGACAGGACGGCCTCAGGGTGTCTTCCTGTCCACACCCTCAGGGGAAACTTCCTGTCCAGAGTGACCGTCACAACAGCTACAAGAGGTCAAAAGCTCAAAACAGCACCACTGTTTCCTCAAGCTTACAGCTGAAGTCAGAATTATTAGCGCCCCTTTATATTTTCCCCCCCAATTTCAGTTTAATGGAAAGAAGATTTTAACTGCTTGTTCAAAGCACTTATTTTAAACGAGCCGAAACATATATGCAATATCTGCATACTCCACATCTTACTGTTTAGTTCAGTTATGACTTTAGTCAGATTAAGGTCATCAAAAATCGCAGTTTCGAGCTTATGCAGGCCTACAGTTCAACATTCATGTTTAACTGAATAAACAGTTAGTAAACACAAGTACATCTTATTGAACATCATTTCTTTTCATCACCAATTATCATAGTAGAACAGTTTCTCAAGCAGTTTGTGATGCATTTTGGAAACAGGAGATGAGCCCCTGGTCTAATGCACCACCTAGCTAAAGAAACCCATTCTCAAACACTTTAGTCATTATTTGGGTAGCACACATATTCTGAATGCCTTCAGCAGAATTCAAATGAGCCATTTTAATCTAGATTAATCTAGAGTAATTCCAAGATTACAGTGAGATTAATCTAGATAAAAAATAATATATGCCCACCTATAGTGTAAATTTATATTTATTCAGTTTTTAAATTAATTTCAGGAATATTCTTGACTAATGTGAAAATGTTCAAGCGATTTATTTACAATACAGTTTGTAAAGTAATATGTTCTGTCTTTTAGTACAGGGGTTCCCAAACTTTTCAGCCCACGACCCTCAAAATAACAACGTCAGTGACTCGCGATCCCCGTTTTTCTCGAAGGTGGTTATAAATATACAAACGCTGCACACACAACTATAGGCCTATATAAACACAAGCATATTGACATACTGCAACAATCTAATAACCATATACATTTTTAGAGTAATTTATTAATTTAATATTAACATCAAATATCTTATTTTTATTGTATAAGGTTGTCCTGACCCTGTAAAAATAAGTTGACCTGGCCTCGTAAAATCAATCTGCTGCAGCTGATTGCTGTATGGTTAATCTAAACACCCCAGGGGTCGAAATCCAATAGGGAAAAAAGGCTGAAAGATAAGGTCTGAGGGATTTCTATTTGTATGTTGTTGTTGTTTCTTCAATGTAACTATTATCTTTTGAAGATTTATCAATAAAATAAGGTAATTCTAAAAGTCAAATTTATTTGAGTTTTGGTAATCACCAAGCGACCCCTCGTCATTGTCCTGCGACCCCCACTTTGGGAACCACTGTTTTATGGTCCGTTTCCACTGAAACGGTACGGTACGGTCGAACCGAATCATAGCACTTTAATCTTACCCTTTGCAAAGGGTACCAAGGATACCAAAAGGCGGAGCTAGATGCGCAGCTGAACGCTATTGGTTTACAAAGATACGTTATTTGCTCGTGCAACAAGCCAGAATGTAAACAAAGGAACCGCCATGCTTAAAATACACAGCCGAGAGATTACAGCGTAATAATATATACAGATAATAACGAGCCATGGCCGACCCGAGCTCAAACAAACCTTATACCAATTGGCAGATTGTTCAGGTTGCTGAAACAATTTGCTCCTGTGTTTTGTTGGGCTTCTCCTTTTTTCCGCGCTTCACTCTCGCGTTTGGCCTTTTCTTTCTGAATGGATCAGATGTTGAAGACACTTTAATAATCACACACACGTTATTATCATCAGCTCAAGAAGTTCATTATATCAAATCTAGAAGCGGTCGCGAGCTCCCTGGAGAAAGCGAAAACCGCTCGCACTTTTAGACGGCCTCGTAAAACAACAACAACGAATTCTTGGCTTTGTGGCTGTTCATCCATGTATCGTTATTATATGCATATAGTTGTCTCGGCTGTGTATTTAAAAACATGGCGGCTCCATTGTTTTAATTCTGGCTAGCTCCACGAGATCGTGACGTATCTCTGTAAACCAATCAGCGTTCAGCTGCGTGTGTAGTTCCACCTTTTGGTACCCTTTCTCGTCTTTGGTACCCTTTCGAAAGGGTGCCAAAAAAGTGGTACGGTACACTTTTGACATTGGAAACGGCCATAAAAGCGTACCGAACCGAACCGTACCATAACACTCAGTGGAAACGGGTCATAAGGGGCTGTATGTGTTCATATATGTTGCATTTATTTATTTATTTTATGTAAATGCAGACATTACAGTAGGATATTTCGCACTGATCATTGATCTGCAGTTATAATCAACTCATGTTCATAGAAAAGTTAGTAATAAACATTTATACATTTAAACATTTATGAGCAACCTGTACAGCTTTACTGTCGACATTTTCTCGAGCGAAAATGACGTTGACTGCAACTTTGTCGTACACCACGCCCACCAAAACAGTACCTTTAGTACCCTTCAGCAGTGGAAATGCAAGCCTGATAAAGGTGACCCGTACTGACCCGTACTATACCAGTCAGTGGAAACGGCCCATTAGTAAATATATTATATGAGAGACTTGCTTTGTTGACCAATTAAGTGGAACTAATTGGATTTGCATTTTTAACATTACATAAAAGTTAAAAAGGTATTCTTTTTTATTTTATATATTATGTTTTTAGTTACGATACTCCCAAAGTCATAAATCCGCAGATTTTTTTTTTACAAAATTCTAGGCAGAAATAGCAAAAAATGTCAGCAGATTTTGTCTGGCCCTAGAAGTGACTAATCTAATGTGTATCCACAACAAATATATTAAAGTAAAGCATCCTATAGACTATATATGAATTTAAAAGAGAGATTTTAATTTACGCAGAGCGCTGTACATAACTGGAAGATTTATTCCATGTATAGGAGCATCTGGTACACATGTGAATGAACAGAGGGCAGATTCAGGAAACAAAGAGAGCTCTGTTGCATTCTAATCCATTCAACATCATTTAATTCAATTCACATCTTCAAGGAATACAAGCATGTCCTGATGTTTTATCTCGTGTTTACATTTTGTCTGTTTTGTGCATCGCCAGCAGCTTCCCTTTCCAGACATTTGTGGAACATTTCCTTAAAGGAAGGAAATCACAAAGTAGTGTGAAGCGCTGACTCAGATGTCGAATGAATTTTGTTCTAGAGTGATATTCCAGTTTGAACTATGAATATATTTCACTGTAAAAATAAATAAATAAATGTGAGGTAAGTAACAGCTTCCTTTCCCATATGTTGCATTTATTTAAGCTTCTGAATTGCATTATAGGACCTTGATCACTGCTGCGTCAACTTTTGATGATAAAAAAGTCGAACTTGTGTTGTTTTTACATGCATTTTTATTCATTTGAAACAATATATTGTCTGACCATGTAAATTACAGTGTACAAAAACTAAAGCTAGCAATACCTTTTCTGCTATTGTACAGATTTATTTCTATATATATTATTTCTTATAAAATAAATCATCTATTTATAAAAGCACTTCTCTATGCTTAGACTGTACTTATACAAGTACAGAAAAGTGCTAGAATAAGTTTATACATATTACTTAACCTGTAGAGTGGCATGCTGTAAACATGGCAGAGTTATTCACACTATACAGTGTTTCCTCTAGGATTTCTTCCAGCTGTGGCGGCAGGCCTTTTACACAGATCTTCCAACTACCTATGACGTTATTTCAATGACAAATGTCGTGAGCGTAGTATTACAAGTCAAGATCGCATTCATGTAATAAAATCATGCAAATCTCTTTGCTTGCACGCCGATTTCCTCTGTTCATGCACAAAACTTCTTGCACGCCCTCAAATACATGCTGCTCAAGCACAAATTTTCTTGTGCGCCGTCAAATAAACGTTGCTGAAGTGCGATTTAGTGCGTTTATGTAACGAGTAACGTTATGTCTCCAACAATTAGATTTGCTAGGAATAATTGTGAATGTCTCCAATAGACCTAAAGAACGGCATTGATGCGTCCTAAAGTAAAGTGAAACGGCTATAAACTCCCGCAAGAACCATAGACATTTATCTATAAAGTATAATTATGGATAATTATGTGTTCATCATAACTGAAAGCTACGTCACGTTTGCTGGCCTCACGCATCATGCAGCCTTAAAGGTTAAACAAATAACGTACAGCACTACTATGATTACAGAAAAGTTTGCGCAGTTATAATTCACTTACCTTTTACTAGGTTTTGATGCGATTATAACCTGCTATTAAAAAAACAACAACAACGACTGAATGTTATGAATGAGAAGCTGTAATGTAGCCCTGGTGGGAATGAATGTAGTGGAAAACATGCTCATATATATATATATATATATATATATATATAAAGATAAATTTTTATATAAAAAATTGTTTTTTTTCTCCATTCATAAGTTTGTGTAAGCAAGTATTTTCCAGTACTTTAGAAATATTAAAAAATGTCTCTGTCAATGTTTTCAAACTATTATAATAGATTTACCAAAGTCACACAAGTGGCAATTTCCCATCCGTCACATCCATAACGGAGAGATGTCACATCCATAACGACACTTTGTCCTCATAAATGCAAAAATATTCTAATTAAATAAAATCAACCATTTTTGATCTATAGTGAGCTGACTCTTACCCTTTTGATAAGCATAATTTCTTTTGGGTTGTGCAGTTTAATTCACAGAATTTCTACAAAATATGTTGTATACACTACACTCACAGACTTTTTTGGTCACATTCATAACATATGTTTATTTTCCTTATTTAAAGTACAAAACATGTTTACAGATTGATATTTTTTTGTCCCTTAACACTGTGGTTAGTTGTTTTGGAAAATATAAACAGATGTGTCAATATAATGTTAACGTATACTTTCAATGCAAATTTATGTTTTGAGTTATATATATATATATATATTGAGCGATTCCAGTGGTATGAATGTGACACATATATATATATATATATATATACATATATATACAGTTTAAGTCTATAATATTAGCTCCCCTGTTTATTTTTTTCCCCAATTTCTGTTTAACAGAGAGCAGATTTTCTCAACACATTTCTAATCATAATAGTTTTCATAACTCATCTCTAATAACTGATTTATTTTATCTTTGCCATGATGACAGTAAATAATATTTGACTAGATATTTTTCAAGACACTTCTATACAGCTTAAAGTGACATTCAAAGGCTTAACTAGGTTAATTAGGTTAACTAGGCAGGTTAGGGTAATTAGGCAAGTTATTGTATAATGATGGTTTGTTCTGTAGACTATTGAGAAAAAATAGCTTAAAGGGGCTAATAATTTTGACCTTAAAATGGTTTTTAAAAAAAATAAAA
>CAIGQZ010032922.1:19821-33476 GCA_903798205.1 Danio tinwini | reverse complement strand
AGATGAGTACCCCCAGGTGGAAATACAGAATAAGGAGAATAATTAGCGTAGCTGCTGTTCATAGTGTATATAAACAAGAAGCAAAATCGTGTGTGGGGCACATCATGCGTCATACCGCTATGTAATGCACTGAGTGTATGCTTTGCTAAAAAGATAGGTCTTTAATCTAGTTTTGAAGAGTGAGAGTGTGTCTGAGCCTCAGACATTATCAGGAAGGCTATTCCAGAGTTTAGGGGCCATAAATGAGAAGGCTCGACCTCCTTTACTCGACTTTGCTATTCTAGGTACTCAGGGCCGGTGCATCCATAGAGGCGACCTAGGCGGCCGCCTAGAGCGGCATAATAATGAGGGCAGCAAACGCGCCCCGCCACCCAACCCAACGTACTGACTTTCATCCACAACATCAACAGAACACTTGCATAATAGGGGTCTGGCATAATAATGAGGGCGGCAAACGCTCCCCACAGCCCAACCCAACGTACTGACTCATCCACAATATCAACAGAACACTTGCATAATAGGGGTCTGGCATAATAGTGAGGGCGGCAAACGCTCCCCGCCGCCCAACCCAACGTACTGACTCATCCGCAACATCAACCCCCCGTCCTCACTTTATGAACTGGTCTGGTTCGTTTTCACTTTCGGGTTGAGGGCGGCGTGCTAGTCCATTGCCTAGAGCGGCAGTTCGGCTTGCTCCGGCCCTGTAGGTACTACTAGAAGCCCTGAGTTTTAAGATCTTTTACCCATCGCCCCCGACGCGGGCGTCCTGGGCCGCTGTTTTCCACATGTCATTGTTTATCAATAGATTACATCAAGATGGACTTGAGTAATCTTGACATATTGTACATCAGTTTAAAGCTGCAACCCTCGAGCAGCCAGTTGTTTTTCAATGGGAAGCGTATAAGGAACGTATTTGCTAAATTTTGTGTAAGTTAAACAGAAAATGCTTATTAGACATGGAGTACATATTACAGTAATAACAGCACACACACGCATTCATTGCTGTAGATCACAGTTTATTTTGAAAGGTAAGAGTCCACAGAAAAACATCCCATCAAGCACATTTAGTCCACCGACACAATAGTGTTGAATTATGGAAGGTTATTCATTTATGTCATCATTTCTGCCGGAGACCTGTTTTACCATGCTTTACCATGTTACTTACACGCGAAAACGGCGTCTTTGTAGTAAAAGGCAACTCGATGTCATAGCTTACAGTGTTACAGATCAAATGAGACCACAAACTGAATAAAAAGCCAAAGTTATAGTTACTAAAATCGAAACAAAGCCGAGTGTTTTGACTCTGCACAGGCTGCCATCCGATCAGTAACAGTACTTCCTACTTTCTTCTTAGTTTGACTGATGGAGAGTTTAGCCAATGGCTGCATGATATATTCAATATATAAACATCTATTGGTCGGCTGTAGCGTTACTGCAGTCTTTTTGCTGTCACTGGCTCAGCGATCTGTCAATCATCACGCGACGCCCCCTGCTGCTCAGCCGCTAACAGTTTGAGCTAACAGCAGAGCGGCTGGTAAACGATGAAAATGGATCGCCAAAAGTTTTGTTCTGCTGAAGAGAGTTTTGAGAGACTGTTTGAAGCGAAGAGGAGAATATTTCTGAGGAAAACTGATCCTTACATGACCTGGATGAAGAGTACTCTGGTATTTTCTAACGGTGAGTATTATAATGTTTACGTGTCAGTTCTTCTGTGAAGCCTGCTTGTGTCTATAAGTGTGAATGTCTCTCCGGTAGCGTTAACCTTTAGGTAATGTTTGGCATTATCATATGTTCGCCATTTATCTGAATGGCTGCTGTAAGCTATCTAATAATTAACATGTCTATTAAAGGACATTAGAGTAAATCGTGTTTGCTACACAAGGGGGAAATACAGTTGTTTACAATATAATCCTAATTCAGTTTTTATGTCATGTAGCTGAGTTTCTGCTGTGGAGTGGATTTCAGCCAGCAGCCAGGAGCAAAGTGAGACGGCAAAACAACAACTCTTGTAAGACTTTTTTTGTTGCATATGCACTGGACTTATTTCACACAATGCACTTGTTGTGCTCCAATAAATCATTCATACTATACGCTTCTGTCTTTTATTTTACAATTAAAATGAGTGCTATGTGAAAAGACTAAAACAGTTGTGTTAGAAACCCCAGTACACGTGTGGTCATCAGACCTCTCCATAAACAAGGAGAGGGACAAAATCACAAGACGTGGTCTAAGAAAAATAGTTCCAGAAATTTCATTTTGCATGATATTGGCATCAAATTCAAAACATGTACTCAGGAGATGTGTAGCTTTTGACCTTGTACTTTTATGTGTTGCTCCAGGACTAATTTCACACATTTGTTTATGAAATAATAAAATGTTTAGTGCTGTGATTTTTTTTTTTATTATTTATTTATTTTTTTACATAAGCATCTATAACTTTTATTTTGAGCATTATAAACATAAATGATGGATAATAAAGCCCAGAGTGTCTTCTTTTCAAAGATACATAAAGTGTGAATGTAGACCAAATTATTCAGCAACTGTGAGCGTTTGAGTTTGGGATGGTTGTTTTTGAGAAAGTGCCTCTGACGGCGAGGGAAAGGAGGACACCGATATAGTCTCAGCAAATGTTTTACAGAAATCTCATTTTGCATGCTATCTTCATCAAATTTGAAATATAAACTCATGAGACACTTGGCTTTCAAGTCATAGTTTTTCTAGGACATTACATTAATGTTTTCCCGTGTTTGTATATGGAAAACCAAATATTAAACACAATTTTTTTTCTCATGACTTCATAATGTATAACTTTTTTTAAATATGTTTTAACATGCAACTTTCCCTTTTACCGCAGTAAAGCTGAAAGTGTCTTCTTTCCAATGATACCCAGTTTGTGTTTGTAGCTTACTGGAGTCCGGAACTGTTACTGTTTAAAGTTAGGTAGGTGTAAATCCCCAAAATTGAGTGAAGGTTGAAGAGCGGGTTGGATTGAAGCGAGACAGGAGGTTTATCATGATAAAGAGTGTTTAGCAGGACATCACAGTTACAGCAGCAGATTATTAGTGTGTGTGTGTGTGTGTGTGTGTGTGCAGTCATCATCCAAACCTGCCATTAGGAGATGCAGGGGTGGATTTAATCAATAAGGCCGTACTCACACTATGTACAGTTGTCTTGAACTGGGCCAAAGCACACTTGTCTCCCCCGACGGTCCGCACTCACACTACATTGGGGCCTGGGCGCTCTTCCGTCATGGATGATGTTCAGTGCGCGCTCTCGCTCAGCACAGTGGACGTGTCTTTAGTTATATGGTTTAAGTGGTTTGATATGCGGTGACACAGTCTAATATTTCACTGAACAGATCAGACACTGTTGACGCTCATAAACAATCATAAAGTCTGGGTTTTGGGTGTGTTTAAACAGACATATACACATGATTAATAATAATAATATCTAAACATGTCGATCTTGCTGGGGTTTTTTTCAAACACAACTAAATTTTTCGTTCTAAATGAGCATAAAAAGTTAGGAAAGCAGTCGAATGCTTCTTTATAATGTCAGATGTGTGCATTTATAAAGTGACTCCTGTTATTTAATGTAATCAAACAAAATTAATCTAAATAAAGCAGAGATTCATTCACTGCTCTTTAATCAGAATGTGTGAGTTATACAGTGGAGACGGCTAATGAGATCTGATAGCTTGATTCTATTTCATTATAATAGTTATTAATTTTAATGAGCTGAACTGTTTGCTCATGTATTTGCTGCTAATGTACACCATTCATGTTTTTCTTCTGTAAATAATAATTATAAAACACATTACTGACCATTTAACTGTGTATTTACAATCAAACAGCTCCAAATCAACATATTTAGTCATTTGGGGATTTTTTAAAGGGGGGTCGGGGTAATTCCTCATTATGGTGGACATATCCCTTATTTTCACATCCCAACGTTGACAGGTATGGGTTCGGGCTCCAGGAAATCTGGGAGATCATATCAAATAAATATGTAGAAGTATAAATGATACCTATAAACTTCATATAACACTGATTTTTTATTATATTTTGACTCAAACATTAATTAAATATTATATAATGTAAATCAAATATAATGGAGCGGTCCAGCTGTCGAACTGATATATAACACTATTGATTTATTATTTTAGCTGTAAATTAATTAAAGAAAGCTAATCATTTCAAATGTAGAGACTGCATTAGCACAGGTCAGAGGTCTGAGTGATATAATAAACAGCTAAATAAATAAAGGTCAAATAAGAGTAACAGGGTAGAGGTTAGGACTGTTGGGTCCCATGGCTGGAATTGCTTAGGAGCCCCAAATCCCTAAATCCTCCCCTGATGAGCTATTTACTAATGATTAATCAATATTTATCCACTGATCTGTGCTATAAATGCAGTTTCTGTATGACTCCAATAATTTATGGTCAGGATCGCTGTATTTTGCATATCTCCTGTTGAGTTACAGTGAGGTGAGGCAGCCGGAGCTGTGCCTCAGTCAGACTCCACAATCCCCTGCACACTGCGTCTTCTGCTCACTCACTGTGTTAACAGGTGTGATGCTTTATTAATATGTTCTCATACATTCTAGACATTTTATTATACGTCCTCACTTTCCATATAATAGATCATGTATATCACGAATGTCTATTTAGTGTTAGGATGGTGTCAGCCGCAGTGAACAGACATGAGCTGACGCAGGCAGTAGCTCTTTTTATTTATTGATTTTATTTTTATTTTTTATAACTGGGGGTGTCACGGGGGCGCAGTGGGTAGCATGATCGCCTCACAGCAAGAAGGTTTCTGGTTTGAGTCCCGGCTGGGTCAGTTGGTGTTTCTGTGTGGAGTTTGCATGTTCTCCCCGTGTTGGTGTGGGTTTCCTCCGGGTGCTCCGGTTTCCCCCACAGTCCAAACACATGCGCTATAGGGGAACTGATCAACTAAACTGACTGTAGTGTATGAGTGTGTGTGAATGAGTGTGTATGGGTGTTTCCCAGTGTTGAATTGCGGCTGGAAGAGCATATGCTGCGTAAAATGTGTGCTAGATAAGTTGGCGGTTCATTCCGCTGGGGCGACCCCTAATTAATAAAGGGAATAAGCTGAAAAGAAAATGAATGAATGAATGAATAGCTTGAACTGACAATACAAGATCATCAGAACAGTCCAAGGGATTTCAGGCAGTAGCTCTGCCGCACTGAAGAGGGCGCTCGTGAGCTCACGGGTATGGTTGTTCAGTGGCTGCTCTTCTTCTACTTGGTCCAGTGAAGTTCATCAGGAGTTTGCTGTTATTTGTTGTGCTCTGTCTGACTGCAGGATGGCGGATCTCACATACATCTGAGCTCAAACATTCATCAACGCTGGAGTTCAGTCCACACGTGAAGAAATAAACAACAGAGGAGCAGCGAGACGACGGACAGAAGATACTCCATCACCTCAGACTAACTCTGGACACTTCAAGACTTCATTCACGAGTAAAGGTAAGACCTGTGTGTGTGTGTTTGTGTGTGAGAGAGAGAGAGAGAGAGAGAGAGAGAAAGAGCGCATCCACCGCTGTACCCTAAATGTGTTAGACTTTATGAAAATGTAAACCAGGGTTGGGCGTTGTCCACCAATATGGCATCATACATTGTCTAATGTGAAACATCGTGATGGATGATGGCATCATCGAGTTAAGGGGGGGCGAGGGGGGTTAAATATTAAATAATTCATAATGAATTAATGTATTGTAGCCTAGTGTTTTCACTAGCTGACCCACATGGTCTTTGCTTTACTCATAACCAAACCATAAATAAATAAAGGTACACACAGATGACCACCTGTCAATCTCTGCTTTCCGTGGGACTCTGGCATGAATAGTTGGAGTGATCTGTGTCTGTATAATGGCTTTATCCCACAGCAGCTCCCCCGTGGGGACCCGGGGTAGAATAGGTCCCTAGCACTCCCTTGCTGATCGTAAAAGGCGACAAATGGGGCGACTTGTTTGCTGTGAGTTGCAACTCGTGTCTGTGGAGAAAGAGATCCTGGCATTTGAGGAATGTGGGTAACTGCGGTGCCCTCAACACCAGCACAGTGCTTTGTCAATCGGCTGGTTAAGACTTACTTTGTAAGACAATTGCTAAAAGGTCAATCGAGGAACGTGAACTTTGTTCTGCTTACTCCAGTATATTACCTCTGTATCCTTGATGCATAACTGGAGGAGATCCGCAGCTCTATGCATCCCCTTATTGGGCTCCGAGCAGAAGTAATGAAACTAGTAATGAAATTCTATACAAATATGGCAAACTCAAAAAAGCCCAAAAGACTTAAATCAGATGACGACTCAGAGAATGGCTGTATGACTCCTCTAAAAGGCGATACATGGCAAAGATTCATAATTCTAGAACCATCCCAAACAGAAATGCCGCTGACTAAGCGATCACCTTTTGCTGTACATAAAGGTATAGCTGGAGTTGCAGGAACAGTAAAAGATGTGATTCTTCTGTCCGATCTGGACAAATACTAGTTATATGTTTGAAAAAAACTCGAGCAGAAAACTTGATGCATGCAAAAATGCTAACTAATGTACCTATGAAGACTTTCTATCATCCCTGAACATCCATGAACAGAACCACAGATGTGGAAACACCCCTAGTCTTGTTATAGTCCAGCAATCTAAACATGTGCTCTGCTTTCAGAAATGATGAGTCAAAATGAAATGAGCTGTGAATTAACACAAGCAGATCCTAATACATGTCCATCAGTTATTGGTGTGTTTAACTGTAGATATGATATCTGTGCCCTGCTGTTATGATTATGATCATCTGCTGTATTAATCAGGAGAGTCTCCAGCAGAGCAGACCTGAGTGTGTTCATCTGCAGCTCCAGCTGAACCGGTTTACTGTGTGTGTGCTTTTGTGTTCATGTACAGTAGATGTGCATCATTACAGTCTGTGGTTACAGCAGCGCTGTGTGTGTGTGTGTGTGTGTGTGTGTGTGCGTGTGTGTGTGTGTGTGTGTGTGTGTGTGTGTGCGCGCCACAGATGGAGATTCAGCAGCGGCAAAAATAGAAAAGAATGAAAAGGCAGTTTCACCCTCACACCTGCAGGAGAGAGAGAGAGTGTGTGTGTGTGTGTGTGTGAGAGAGAGAGTGTGTGAGAGTGTGTGTGCGAGAGAGAGTGTGTGTGTGTGTGAGTGAGAGAGAGTGTGTGAGAGTGTGTGTGCGAGAGAGAGTGTGTTTGTGTGTGTGTGTGAGAGAGAGAGTGTGTGAGCGTGTGTGTGCGAGAGAGAGTGTGTGTGTGTGTGAGTGAGAGAGAGTTCAGATCAGCAGGTAACACACACACACACACACACTCTCTCTCACACACACACACACACACAAACACACTCTCTCTCGCACACACACTCTCACACACTCTCTCTCTCTCTCACACACACAAACACACTCTCTCTCGCACACACACTCTCACACACTCTCTCTCACACACACACACACACACACACACACACACTCTCTCTCTCACACACACACACACACACACACACACACACACTCACACTCACAGGCTGTTTACTGTTAGTGGTGTGTACTTGAATGTGAGTTTTAATTGATCATATGCATCATCATCATCTGCATCATCATCATCCTCATCTACTGCATCATCCTCATCATCATCATCATCATCATCCTCATCTTCTTCATCATCTGCATCATCATCATCCTCATCTTCGTCATCATCATCTTTATCATTTTCATCATCATCTTCATCTTCCGCATCATCTTTCTCATCATTGTCATCTTCATCATCATCATCGTCATCATCACCATCTTCATCATCACCATTATCTTCATCATCCTCTTCATCCTCCTCATCATCCTCTCAGCTTCAGAGCTCTATGATCAGCCGGTATCTCCTGGCTGTGTGTTGAATCTGGGTCACAGAAGCAGCTCGTCTTCATCTTCTGGAATCTAATAAGCTCTGCTGGTTTCCTCTGCTCTGCTGTTGACTTATTACTGGCGGGAAAACAACAAATGGTCTGATTTTGAGCTGATCATGTTAAAATGGAGCAAACACACACACAGAAACAGCACACTCACACCCCAAATCAGGCTCACACTCAACCAACCTGCGCACACACACACACACACACACACACACACACACACACACACACACAGTTTTAATATTTCATATTTAATAATGCGGGACATCGGCGCCTTTAAATACACAGCAGGAGGACGCTGACATGAAGCTGCTTCAGCAGCCGGCCAGAGAAACCTTACATGAGCATACTATTTAGAAGCACAGATATCTGCATGATGTACTTTAAAATAACAGAGTCCAGGGTTACTTTCAGACACTGATAAATCACAATCAAACACCTGAAGACAGATGAACTCAAACCTGATTATCACAGTGTTCTAAATAAATAGATGATTTCAAGAGTCCACACTTAGCTGATGATTGATTATGAAGTGTGCTGTCCCGGGAGAGAGCCCTGAATTTATAAGGTCCTCGAGCACGGAGGCCCCTCCTGTTTGCAGGGCGAGAGGGGAGTTTGAGCTCAGGTAGATCTGGAGAACTCCTCTGCTGTTTATAGCTAATGACAAATTAGGGATTGCTATAAACAGTAAGTTCTGACTAGGAGCACCTGTATAGTGTCAATGTGGATTAGTCAACTCACTTATGTTGCATGTCTTTGGAAGGAACAGGGGAACTCGGGGTGGGGGGGGGGGGTGTTATCTAGGAAAATGTTCAATTTGTTATTTAGGAAAAGAGGAGGAGTAGGGGTGGAAGGGTGGATTCTTCAACCTGTAGATAACTGTGGTACGGAACTTGGGTTATTTATGGTGACCTAGGTATTATCTGATTGGTAAAGCATGTGTTAGCTAATGTGGGACCCGCTGTGATCAATCATAAGCACGCGCTCCTCTCAAAATTAGTTTATAAATAAACCACACTTATGGATGCATACTAGTTTTGTTCAAATTCATATCTTGAGTCAAATAAACTTCCCCTCCCCCTCATCAGCATCTGTTTACTGCTATGAATGCGGGATCAACCTGATCAACCAATCATGAGATCCACCAATAAGAAACCACAACCATACAGTCAATTCCACAAACTCAAGCTCCACCTGTTTGATCCAAAAGCAGAGAACACAGCAGATAAGAGCAGAGCAACATTAGTTTAATGATCAATTTAGCTGAAATTAAGATCCAAGCTGGACTTATTTACATGAGCTTTAGTATGTTAGTCATCACCAGTCAATTATGGGGCACCTATTATGCAAAAACACTTTTCTAAGGGGTTTAAACCCAGTCGTGTGTCAGCAGTGTGGGAATATCTCCAGTCTCTAATAGTGAACATGTATTAATTGTGTTTGTTCTAATCAGACTTGATCAAAACAGTCTGCAGAAACACTTTGATTGACATTCTCCATTTGTACGTGTCATTAGAGGAGGAACGCCCCGCCCACTAGAATAACAATAATAAAAATACAGATCAACTCTGAAATTGCGCTTTGCTGTTGCTAGCTACTAGATTGAGTACTTTTAGTTGACTTTTCAGCAAGATGCTCCTTATATCACCTCAAAGCTGTGGTGCTTTTATAGGTGCTGGTTGTTGAATTTCCTCTTGCTGTGGCAACACTTCTGTGACCGCTCTTACAAATGACCTGTCTTTGTTTTGTCTGTGTCTTTGAAACCAAAATATTCCCATATTACTGCTGTCCTGTTTTTCTTTGATATTCATCTATTGGTGCTTCTGAAGTGGTAAAGGCAATCCCCCCATGTGTCATCACCAGCCATAGAGGACATCCAGAGGAAACACTGTCTGCGCCGAGCACGCAGTATTCTTAAAGATTCCTCTCACCCTGCTCACAGACTGTTTTCTCTCCTGCCTTCTGGCAGGCGCTTCAGGCTCCCCCGGACAAAAACCAGCAGACTAAAGAACAGCTTCTTCCCCAGAGCTGTCTCCCTTTTGAACTCTGCCCCCCACTGACTCTTTTGCGCCCCAACCCCTCTCCCCACCCCCCAATACACCCCCCCACACCCTCCTCATAACCAGGGCCAGGCGGAATCTGCGGACGTTTTTTGCTATTTCTGCGGAATTATTTTAGGAGTATCATAACTAAAACCTTAAAATGAAATAAAAAATATCTTTAACTTTTATTTAATGTTTAAAATGCAAATCCAATTAAATAACAGTAAATAGTTAAGTGTAAGTAAATAAACAGAATTAATGATGGGCTACAAATCTGCGAGAAATCTGCTGAATTCTGTGCGTGCAGATTTTGTGTGGGCCTACTCATAACTTATACTCCATAATCACTGCACTATTTAACATTTGCACAATTAAAAATTGCACATATTCATTGCACTGATTCATTTATTTGAACTGCACACACCTACTGCACATGTACATTTGTAAATTATGTCCACACCCACTGTACATAAACAGTTGTAATTGTTTATCTATCTGCACACTTCTGATTATTAATAGCAACCTGTACCTTTATCCATCTATTGTAAATATCTGTTCATAGCTAACACAACCTGTATATAATGTTGATAGTACATCCATTTGTAAATATCACCATAGTGTTTCTATAACTGCACTTTATAACTTATACCTGTATCCTGCACTTGCTGCTATTGCACTCCTGGTTAGACCTAAACTGCATTTCGTTTCCTTGTACTTGTACATGTGTGATGACAATAAAGTTGAATCTAATCTAATACTGTATATTTCATATCGCGACATTTCAAACCGCAATTGTGATTCAATTTCAATTAATCGCACAGCCCTAGTCCAAACACATGTGCTATAGGGGAAATGATTGTGTATTGAGTGTGTATGGATGTTTCCCAGTACTGGGTTGTGTTTGGAAGTAAAGTATGTGCTGGAATAGTTGTTGGTTCATTCTGCTGTGGCGACCCCTGATAAAAAAGAGACTAAGCTGAAGGAAAATGAAGGAATGTTTGCAGGTATAAATATATATATATATATATTAAATATACTTTTAAGATTATCAGTACACCCCAGCAGTGCTCTGTCAACACAATCAAACACACTTCATTTTCTCAGAAGCGTAAAGATTACTAACGGGTAACACTGATGTCTGTGCTCAAGGGACATTAAAGATATAGAGGAACAAATCCTTAAAGTCCAACATAAAACAAGAGGCCAGTGACCGCGAGCTCTGTGTATTAAAGTCAGTCTTGAACTCTTAATCTAATGCTGATTGGTGGGGAAAACACTTTGCTTGACTTCACTGAAAGTTTCTCTCCCAGAGGAAACGCCGTCGCCAACAAACACCTGATCTGGCGCCGCCGCCGTCACTGCGCCTGAAATAACCACATTGTTAAATGATGTTCTGTGAAGTTTGTCTCGCAACCATTAGTCGCTCGCCAATTAAAATCTCTAATGACTTAATGCTCAGAAGCCTGTGTTTGTGCGACGGCGCTTTGTGAATACTGAATAAACACCTGCGCTCTGAAGCGCCATCAGGATTCTAGCGGCTTCCACAGACTCTTAATTGTGGAGGCTTCACATGCGGAGCGCTTCTAACTCAACATTGATATTCTGGGGCTGATTCTGCGCTCTTTGAGCCGCCGTTATGCTGCTTTTCTGTGCGGCGAGGCCCGGCGCGTCCTCACCCGATGATCTGCTTTACACAACATGTGCATTTCTGGCAGACAGACATACTGAAGGAGGCCCGATAGAAGCTGCAATCACTGGCAGATGAATAATTAACACACACTCATGCAGTAAATAAACATCTGAAGGTTGTTCGGGGTTTCCTCTCTGATGGGGGATCTGATGTATTGGAGAAATGTTTAATGATTGCACAACCGTGGTCTGCTTAAATGTTGAATATTGGCCTGTTTGTGCGGGGTTATGTAGGTTTAGTCTCTCTAGGTAGTATCTGGATGCAGCCTTTTGAGTCTGCAACACAATGCACTCAATGGAGTGAGTGATGTCACTCGGGCGGGGTTAAGGGCGGGGTTAGGTGAGCCCATTAAAAAGCATTGCATGCAGCTCAGCTTGTGACTGCAAGTCTCAAGACTGTGAGGCTTCTGCCAGACCCCTCTCATCTCTCTAGGAAACACTGAGCTGATCTCTGGCTTCTGGAAAACAGCCCAATCACCACCTCAAATCTGCTTTTCATTAATCATGTGTGGAGTTTGTTTGGATTGGAGGACGACCCTCTTTACTTAAGTGTGGGATACAGCAGCTTCGGAAATGTCAAAATCATAAAAGTCAGGGTTGTCAGTGTAGACATGTCACAAAGTGTGTTTTGAGCAAACTTCAAGCCTGCAGAAGATCATAAAATAGATAGTTTGGCCTCCTGAGTTTCGCAATCAACAATCTCAAGGTTAAGCAGTTTTATTCAGGGATCACTTGTTGAGAAAGAGCTTCAGGCACTAGTTTGTGCTTCAAAGATACCCCTGCACACAAGCTCCAGAGAGAGGTGCTGCTTTAAAGAGAGGACTTAAAGTTTGCAGAAAACTACTAGCTGAAGTAAAACTGAGCACTGCCAAAGCTGCAGCCCCTTACACTGACACTGGTCTCAGTACACATTCATGCCCTTCACTCACTAACTTCCTTCCGTCTTGTTCACTGGGATGTACGTCATTGATTGTTACGCTAGTGTGCCCTACTGGCATCTTAATGGGTATAAATAATATATACTAAACCCTTGAACACTTGGGAACTGCACTGTTGTGACATCAAGATCACATTGAATTCTGGGACATATAGGGGCTGGAGTGGACATAGCGTATGGAGCCCACTCCCTCCCTTGGTCAACTCAAGGGATCACATTTCATCTAAAATATCATCATTTGTGTCTGAAGATGAACGAATCTCTTAGGGGGGATGGAACGACACGAGGGAAGTAATCAATGACCGAATTTTAATCTTGAACTGACTAATAACGCACGGTATAGAAACAGCAACTCTCGCTCTTCAGTTCGGCTCTCTTTAAACATATGCCAGAGCATTTCTCTCTCACAATGATTACCAAGTTAAATGTTGAAACAATTAAGCGAGAGATGGTGGTGTTTTCTCTTGAATATGAAGTGTTGAGTGCACGACTCCAGAGTTCTGCCACTCGATGTTCCCGAGGAGAACCGTAGGCTGGTTACACCAGGGAGACAGAGAATAGATCTGCCAACATCACAGTCAACAAAAATAGTCCTTATTCACAAAGTGCAAAACAAGAAGAAAGAGAACATAAGCTCATCTCCAAACCCAACTCAAAAGTCCAAACTGCAGAGCGTGAAGCACAATTAATTCAGTGAAGATGGCAAAACACTACAGCAATTTCCACAGCAAAGGAAATAAATGAAGGAAAGCAGATGAATATTTCAGCACAGCAGCACCGGCACACATTAACACGATCAATCCCGCTGTGCTTTCTGTAACTCTCAGGTCAAGTGTGGCGCAGCTAACAGGATTTATTCCTTCAGACTCACACAGGGTCAAACACAGGTTCTGCCCGTGCTTAGGATTCAGGAGCACAAACTCAACTGCATCTCTGCATCCAAAAGTCCAGGTTGGTTTTCAACCCTTCTGAAACAGTTTCAGGGCATTGTTATGTAAGAGAGAGAGTGTGTGTGTGTGTGTGTGTGTGTGTGTGTGTGTGTGTGTGTGTGTG
>CAIGQZ010032922.1:8215-19811 GCA_903798205.1 Danio tinwini | reverse complement strand
GTGTGTGTGTGTGTGTGTGTGTGTGTGTGTGTGTGTGTGTGTGTGTGCTGTGGTCATTTACACAACACTGTTTTCAGCTGAAAAGGAAAACATGGCGGCCTGAAAATGCAAACCTTGGATCATGTTTTTTTTTCATAGAGGATGCTTTAGAAATTGTCTGTGTGTAAACTAGGTGAGCGTATGTGTGTCTAACAGAATAAATCCTGTTAGCTGCGCCACGCTCGACCTGTGAGTTACAGAGTTACTGGGATTGATTATATTACAGTGTGCTGGGCTGAAATGCGCGTGTGCATCTCTTCATTTATTTTCTTTGTTGTGGAAATTGCATGTGTAGGAGCAGCTGTGTGGCCTTATGAAACCTAAAGACGGCAAGGTCGATTCCCAGTACCTGCAGAAGCTGAGGGGATGAAATGCCATACGGGTTAGCATATTTGTCCATCACTCACGTTAAAAAGAGCAAAGACTATTATGTATTCTGTGTGTTGACTTGACAAAGCATCAATGGAGGACTGCAGGAGCAAAGTGAACCGGGACTTAGACAATATCTGTATCTGACACTTTTCAAAAACGCAAAAGAAACAAATGTGGAATGTTGTTGTAAACAAACTCTGAGCTGCATTGTGTTCGACAATCCTTAAATCTGCTGACAATTCATTGACTTACCTGTTACCACCTAACAGCCTGGTACATCACCCAGTGGGACAGATCTACAACACTGTGACGTGATGAAAGATGTCTTCTCCATGTTGAAGGTATTTTTGTTCAGAATATTTGCAGCAACGTCACGCAATGTCTATTTCAGGAAAAGTTTCTGTTTCTGCTGTGTCACAATCAGCTGCTGCTTGTTTGCTTGATTCACTGTTCAATGCTACCGGTGTGAGTTTGAACACTATTTTAGTTGGCATTAATGGCCATGGGATTGCTCTCCTGTTTGTCCATTTGACTCCATATTTCACTTCTCATTACTTCTGCTCTGCCACACATTATCTTACACTCAAACCTCTCCACTAACAAATCAGCATATATTTTGCTCTGTGAAGCCTCAGTTTGACCTTTGAACTTCTGGGGTCATACTTCACACTGTGACCTTTGAATTGACCCCATCACTCCTTCATCTGTTACCCCATCTTTCTCCTCTATGATCTTTTATTCTTACATTAGACCCTGTCTTATGTTAGTCCCCCCTTTACCTTTGACTGGTTCTTTTTATGCCATAACCCCATTATTTGACTTGTGATCGCCATGTTTGCTGTTTGACCTAACCTTTGACCTTGTGTCCACACCCTTTACACTGTGACCCCATCTTTGTTTTGTTGAGCCTCAATTTGACCTTTGACTCATGCTTGTGTCCTGTGACCCCTCCTGGCTTTTGTGTGGTAGGGTTGACAATGCACTTGACCTTCTGAGGTCACACTTCACGCAGTGACCTTTCATCTAACCCCAGCACTCCTTCATCTGGTACCCCATCTTTCTCTTATATGACCTTTCTTACATCAAACTCTTTCCTGTCTTACGTTTACCCCCTCTTTACCTTTGACCACTACTTTTGCCCAGTAACCCCATCATTTGGCCTGTGATTAGCATGGTTACTGTCTGACCTAACCTTTGACCTTACACCTAACCTCCTGGGATCCACCATTGACCTTGTGTCCATACCCTTCACACTGTGACCCCATCTTTTTTGTGTTAAGCCTCAGTTTGACCTTTGACTCATGATTTTGTCATGTCACCCCTCCTGACCTTTCTGAGGTAGGGTTCACATGTGATTGTCATGTGATTAATTTCCATTCTCCCATGAACCTAGACTTCTACCTTTACCCTGTAACTCCGTCATTAGACCTTTAACCACTATGTTTGCAGTGTGAGCCTAACCTTTGACCTTGCTCTTAACCTCTGGGATTCACCTTGATCTTGTGGCCACACCCTTCACACTGTGACCCAGTCTTTTTGTTTGGTTTTGCCTTCTCTTGACTTTTGACCCCTGCCTTTGCCATCTGACACATTTCTATGACCGTCCTGGCCTTTGCTCTGACACCAACCTTTGACTCAACACACTAGGATCATACTTTACGCTGATCTTGCCACATCCCTCCATGTCATGCCATCTAACTGTGTGACCTTTCTTTGTCCCCCAAGCCTTTTTTACCTTTACCCTCCTGATTGTAGTCCATTTTTTGCCCTCTGAACCCTTTGTTGCCTTGCTTCACCTCCTGTGACGTCTCCTTGTTTGTTGCTGAAAAATCTGAGCTCTCTGCATTCCTCCTGTTTATCCAAGTTTCCTGCAACACCTACACGCCTCATTATCTGTCATTCAGCTCTGGGTTTCTGAGCTTTATTTGAGAGTTTGGACAGACTGATGCAATGAGTTTCCTCTGCTGCGCTTCTTTGCAGTGTGTTTCCTCTGAGGAGCCTTCAGGTAAATCTGTAACCCTCCACCTGTCTGCTGCAGCCTGGAGCACAGATGGGGGCTAAAACCACACACACTCACAGGAAACGCCAAAAATAACACAAAGACACCTAAAAACTGTATTATAAAACATATTGTTGAGAGTCAGATGGTGGTTGTATTTTAGCATCGCACTGGTTTGGTGCAGAAGCTGTGCTAAAGCTCCTCTCTCTGTCAGATTCAGGTAAATTCAGGACAAATATGTAATTGCTGAAAGAGGAACTCATCAGACTGAGGATATGCACCATTCCTGTTCCTCTAAACACATTTTAGGCTTTGCCTTATGGATAATGTTACCACATATCAATGGGAAGCGTTATAATGGCAGGGTTATATGAACCTGTGCATTGGTCAATGAAGTCTTCAAATATAGCAGCAGGTCTTGCTCTGCCGCTGGGCATTATACAATATTTATTTGATTCTACAGTATGGGATCAACTGGAATCTTCTAAGTAATCCTATATTGTGCATATGTAGGCTGTAAATCTAACTGTAACAGAATACAATTTCCATTTTTTTCTTTTCTGATTACGTGGCGTTGTTTGGTCCCCCCTGGGGGATGATGGAGCATATAAGTGCTGCATATGCATTAAAAACAGCAACAGAACATAAGCTAGCGTATAAAAGGAGAACACGAGCACACTTTTGACAAGAAAACTTTATACTGGATGTTTCCCTGGAAGACTGAGCAGATTTGTTGCAGTGTAATAGATATAGGCGCATGTGACTTGTACTGTCGGCATCGTCTGTTTATCTTGTCTCTATCGCCGCTAAACGCAGTAGTGTCACACGCCTGGATGGCAATATGATGCCTATTGATGCCTATTTAGTATGAAGTTGACAGCTTGAAGAACACAGCCATTTTTTCCCTGAAGTTTGTTTTCTTCTCAGATTCTGACAAATCAAACTGAGTGTTGCTGAGTCTGGATTGATCAGAACTGCAGGCTCTTCAGATCCGCCGTCATCAGAACTGAGGAGCCATATGTTTGTAATAGAAGCGATCGATCAAAAGCCTCCAGCGGTTTGGGGCTGTTCACTTGCAGAGGATCAGACCGTGTGTGTGTGTGTGTGTGTGTGTGTGTGTGTGTGTGTGTGTGTGTGGTGGACGGGCCGAGGGATGCCTGGCATTAGGTGGCGTGTGTTGAAGAGCTCGTCCTGCTGCTCGTAAGCTGGTTATTAATTAGCTGTCAGGTGAAACTCTGAGGTGTGCAGAACAGATGGAGCGGCTGGTCTCTGAGGGGACACACACACACACACACACACACCTGCCCCCACACTGACCACAGTCACCAGACACATCTTTCCCTAACAGATAAGAATTAAAGGGATCCCATTATGCGCTTTACTCTTTCATCTTGCTTTATTGCGTAACGTTTCTGTTGGAGAATGAAACCGATCTGCAGAGCTCAGAGTCTCTCCGCTGGGAGATATTCTCTATATCAGTACTTTCTGAACTCCTTCAGATGTCTTCATTGTAGTTCTCATCAGTTTCATTTAGTCTGGAGTTTTCCCAGAAAGGTTTTTTAATAATTGGACGGAGGCTGGTTGTGTCTAATATACTGATACACATACATAACTAACATTCATGTGTGTTGTGCAATAATCTTGAGTATATCTGACAGACAGATCTTCTTTAACAGGAATACGCACGCATGTGTTTATTTGTTTGTTGGAGTACCTGAAAGGTGTGCTCTAAAGGCTCCGCCCACTTCTGGAAAAAGGGTGTGGAGCATCAGCTCATTTGCATTTTAAGGGATGCTGCATGTTTTTGCTTCCACCATAAAAGAGGCATTACAGCTAGCAACATTCTAGAAACATTATAAATCATTATAGATTAAAACGTGCAGAATTTCAGGCATTATTATAGAGACATAGCCCTGACTTAAACATTTTCATGCAAAACATGCTTCAGTAATGGATTAATTTACAGCGTGTTATAGTTCTTCTGAACACTGCTGTCTACATGCGCAAAATTCAGACGGAGGACAGGAAGTAGCAGACGGAATGAAGGAAAGTCCGTATTTTAATGACTTACACCACATTTCAAAGGAGATATAAATAGAAAATAAGCACGTGTGCTGGGCATGATCCTTATATCATGAAGAGAGCCGAATATACAGTATATATGCCTGTCATACTGTATAATTAGGTTACATGAAAAATACTATTAAATACAGGAAATACTCTAGTGTTTGGAAGCAGACTAAAGATAATTACTAGAATTAAACTGCTGTAGTAATTATATTGCTGCTGTGGTATGACACAACTGTAAACTAATTATTCAATAAGCTTCAGCTTTCTATAGAATGCAGCACAGTTTACACTAACGCTACAGTATTTACTACAGTTTATTAGTTCACTACAGTGTTCTGTAGCATTCATTAACAGAGGTGTACACATTATACACTTTACTGTGTGCGTCAAAAACATGTTTATTATTAATTACTATACTATTTTCCCCCATGCGGATTATTGTGACTTCCTGACTCCACCTCAAGTCGCTAGAGAAACAGTGAGGGTCCTTTGATTTGTGAGGCGCTGGTGGCCGAGACGGACACGCTGAGCTCAAGTCGTTAGTAGCAAAACTTTATATAAACTTAAACATGACATAACAAACAGCAATCTGTGGGTTTGCGAATGGCGTTAAAGCTGATTATTGCATTGTAGCATGGCGTGTAGTGTGCTATAGGGTTGTTGCGTGTGCCGTGGCGGTCAACAAAAAATACAGCTACCTCACTCACATTCTCTCTCCCTAACACCTGTGTGAGTGTGTGCACGCGCTTCATTTGTTAGCAGGTGCAAGGTGTGCCCACGTGACCAAAGCATAATGCGTCACTGTGAAAAACCCAAACCAATAGGTATACAATCAAACATTATAATTAAAAGAAAAGTAATATGGCTCCTCTACGGATATCAGGGAATAACAGATGAAAGCTTACAGAACTGTGGACGCATGTCTGCAGTATTATTGATTTATTTTTGTAAGGGGTAAACAGTGCTCCACAATAATAACCGTCTAGCTTTGTCGCAAGAGTTGCATTTCTTTTTCGTTCTGTCGATGAACTTACCATCATCAAACATTCACCACAGCACATATAGAAGTTAACATTACGGTTGTTTATTCCACCAAAACGCCAGTAAAGACTTGGACTACTGCAAAACAAGACGGAGATTTCATTGCAGCGATGACATGGCAGGGTGCGTTATTTATGTTCTCCTGGATGTTGTATAAGTGTGGTGTTTGTCTCTGATTTTTATATAACACATTAACATATTTACATCATCGCCAGGCCTGTACATAATCTTTATTGGTGCTGTCAAACGAATTATCACCTTCAAAAACGTTTGTACACATGGATGTGTTGAATGAATGTTTATTACGTGCCGCCTTTTCTTCTGTTTTTCAGCGTTTCTTGAACTTTCTCTCCTTTATGAGGAAAAACTTTTGGAGTTCTAGAAAAGCTGCTCTGTATTTCTTATTATGGTGGATTCAAATAATTATAAACCACATAAAACATAAACTTTCTGATGTTCCAACAAGGATTCCTGCGTAAAAGAATCACTTCCTGCCCTCCATCTGAGTCTCGCGCATCATCAATGATGTCATGTGAAAACAACCAATAGAATATGGGGCGGGCAGTGGTTCTGTCACAATTGGCAACTAGAGTTGTGAAGTGGGCGTGTCTTTCAAAAGTGTATGCAAATGAGCTTAAAGTGCGGGGGCGAATTTTAAATGCATTACATCATTGGATAATTTAATTTGTGTTTGTTATTGCTCAGTGAGATTAGTGCAATGATCTGCAATAAATAAATCAATGCAAATAAATTAATAACTTTCATTGTTTGTACAAACATATTTAAAATAACATCTTGTTTTCCTTTTTTTTTTTACAAAAATGTGTATTTTTTGCACTTTATCAGTAAAACTTTTTGTTCTTAAAGGCATTATATGTAGGAATGTGTATGTGCCTGAAACAAAAGGTACTGATAATGTGCAAAAAATACACATATTTGTAAAAAAAGGGAAAAAATATGTTATTTTAAATATATTCCCAGAATAAACTGCTTTGTAATGTCGAGACATTAACGTTCCTCAACGTACAGATGCTCCAGTCCTTTACATCAGTACATGTGAAAGACTGTGTTCTAATCTTGTGCATTGGAGATGTTTAGCGTGAGCTCTTCTGAAGGTCAGAGTCGAGCCCCAGGTGAGCGATGCTTTACATTTCCTGGATATTGTGCTCACATCAGGCTTTCTGCAGACTGATCAATCTGAAGGGATATTTCTGAAACTCAATACACAGCTCAATGCTGATGTCCAGAGAAAACCGTGTTAATGCTGAATAATTAAAGCCCACCTCTGCGGATAACAAGTCTGGGAAGAAAAATGATTCCCATCGCATAAAGTCCCACTGGTGCTGGTCTGAAGAGCTGGTGATCTGGCAACCCAAGCTCCTTGGAGACGCGTGTCCAGGACTGCATTTTGGAGAACCGCAACCTACGTCTGCTTCCAGGAGTTTTTTCACAAATCCACTAGATGTACATTTTCAACAGTCTCAAATGCATTACTAGGCTGTGTTTTCGAAAGGGGTCTGGCTGCAGACTTGGTGCAGTGCAATCTGAGCTGCATGCAATGCTTTTTAATACCCACCCCTAACCCCGCCCCTCACAGTGACGTCACCAGCTCTATTGAGTGCATTGTGTCTGACGCTGGATCTTTGAGATATGCAGTCTCAGCTTGCAAATCCAAGTCTGCGTCCAGATACTAATGGAGTTGCCATTTCTAATAAATCCACCAGAGGTCGCTTCTCACATATTTGCAAATCTCACATATTTCTTAGTTCTCAACAATGTAGCCCAGGGCACATATTCCCAATGAGCCTGTGTTGGTGATGTATGTACCCGGGGATATATCTGCTTGCAGAATTGTTTCACAGATCCACTAGAGGTCGCTGTGTATGTTTTGAACAATCTCACTACATTACTGGACTACTTTTGCTCATTTGTACCATTTCTCGTTATTCCACTATAGGCTGATCTGTACATTACTGGGTCATATTTGCTCAGCATACATGTCATTCACAGGTCCTTCTTTTGCTTGTTTGTAAGAGAAACCGGTCAGCTTGTTGTGTTGCATATAAAAGCATACTATCGACCTCGACTACACCAGTAGTGTTTTCTAAAGCAAACTGAAAGAGAAAAGCCCTCACAGCCGCATGCATGATTTCACACAGCTTTTTTTTCTTTGGTCTTGCTTTACCTGGTTTCTGGAACCATCCTGGTGGTGGTGTGGAAGAGACCCCCCTCATGATTGTAAAGCCCTTTGGGTGTATGGCCATACACAATAAATGCGATATACAAATACAGTCTGCTCCACATCCCAAGACTAACAATGTACAAGGTGAGCTACTGAGCAAACTGACCTCACCGGAAAAAAACGTCCATACAGAGGAAAGTTGACAGTAGAAGTGTTTAACCTAACTGTGTAGGAGACATGAACTGAAATTCATTTAATAATTTTTCTTCGGTTTAGTCCCTTTATTCATCAGGGGTCGCTACAACGGAATGAACCGTCAACTATTCCAGCATGTGTTTAACACAGCGAATGGCCTTCATACACTACGGCCAGTTTAGTTGATCAGTTCCCCTATAGCGCATGTGTTTGAACTGTGGGGGAAACCGGAGCACCCGGAGGAAACCCACGCCAACATGGGGAGAACATGCAAACCCCACACAGAAACACACACTGACCCAGCCGAGACTCAAACCAGAGACGTTCTTGCTGTGAGGCCACTGTGTCTCTCTGCAGCTAATGTTTTTGTATGTTGTTGTGCTTAATGTGTTTTTAATTCAGTCATATGTCATTATCGTTTCGTTGTGTTCGTTAAGCTGAGGATAATTTTCCACTTTGGGGGGCACTAGAGTAAAACAAACAAACAAACAGGAAGAGCAGAAGTGGTCTGCGACCTCACACCACCCTGTAGCGTTTGTTTTACACACACAATGCAGCCGGACGTATGCCAGGACACTTATATGCCATTTCCCCAAATAACTGTTCCCAATGAGGCTGTGTTGATCTGCAGCTGAGAGACGCAGTGTTCAGAGAGACGCCCCTCTGCTCAGTAGGAAGTGAACATGAGTGTGTGATTGTGCTTCTCCATCATCCGTCTCTGCAGGAGATGAAGCTCCAGCATCTTCTCTGCGTCCTCAAATGAGTCTCTGCTCTTTATTCACATCTGTCAAGTTTTAACCATGATCATGAAGAGCTCTGAAGCACTCTATCCCAGAGAACAGGCTTCTGTCTGACGGATAGCGCAGGGTTTAGAGGAAATCCTCATCAAAACAAAGCCTTAAAGCACAACGTTAAGCTCAATACCATCAGTGTGTCAACACAAATATATAAAGGCATCACACCAGTACATGATGAAGCTGGAACAGAGCATCAGCTCAGTGTCATCTTCAGTGCTGAGAACTGACAAACACATGGTGGAGCGAATATTATTTAGTGTCTTTAACCCATTTAACAAGGACTTAGGATTGTGATCACACTTTATTTTTAAGATAAAATTATCACCAGCTGCCAGTTTTGGTGGAGTTTTGTCTACCTGCTGGTTTTGGTAGAGTTTTGTCCACCTGCTGGTTTTGCTGGTTTGGTTGGGTTTTGCCCATCTGCCAATTTTGGTGGAGTTTTGCCCATCTGCCAGTTTTGGTGGAGTTTTGCCCACCTGCCGGTTTTGGTGGAGTTTTGCCCACTTGCTGGTTTTGGTGGAGTTTTGCCCACCTGCCTGTTTTGGTGGACTTTTGCCCACCTGCTGGTTTTGCTGGTTTGGTTGGGTTTTGCCCATCTGCTAGTTTGGAGTTTTGCCCATCTGCTAGTTTTGGTGGAGTTTTGCCCATTTGCTAGTTTAGTGAAGTTTTGCCCATCTGCTGATTTTGGTGGAGTTTTGCCCATCTGCTGATTTTGGTGGAGTTTTGCCCATTTGCTAGTTTAGTGAAGTTTTGCCCATCTGCTGATTTTGGTGGCGTTTTGGCCATCCGCTGATTTTGGTGGAGTTTTGCCCATCTGCTGATTTTGGTGGAGTTTTGCCCATCTGCTAGTTTGGTGGAATTTTGCCCATCTGCCAGTTTTGGTGGAGTTTTGCCCATCTGCTGATTTTGGTGGGGTTTTGCCCATCTGCTAGTTTGGTGGAGTTTTGCCCATCTGCCAGTTTTGGTGGAGTTTTGCCCATCTGCTGATTTTGGTGGAGTTTTGCCCATTTGCTAGTTTAGTGAAGTTTTGCCCATCTGCCGATTTTGGTGGAGTTTTGCCCATCTGCCAGTTTTGGTGGAGTTTTGCCCATCTGCTCGTCTAGTGGAGTTTTGCCCATCTGCTGATTTTGGTGGAGTTTTGCCCATCTGCCAGTTTTAGTGGAGTTTTGCCCATCTGCTGATTTTGGTGGTTTTGCCCATCCGCCTGTTTTGGTGGAGTTTTGCCCGTCTGCTGCATTGCCTGTCTGCTGGTGTTTAGTTTGCTGTAAGGTGTAGTGGATATCTTCATGTTTGTTGTGTTCTTCTAGTCTCCAGGTTTGAGCTCGGCTGGCTCAGGTGTAGTTTCCTGCTGAGGTCTGGAAGCTTCTCTGTGTTTCTGCTTTTCCACATTCTACAGAGCCTGAGGAGCTCTGGGCCTTGTGTGTGTGTGTGTGTGTGTGTGTGTGTGTGTGTGTGTGTGTGTGTGTGTGTGTGTGTGTGTATTCCTCCTGTTTACTGTTTATTCCTGACACAATACTCTCTTATTTAAGGATTTCTAATGTGATGTTTATTTGTATTTATTAAGGTATAGTTGGTTGTAGATGTTGTGAAGGATTCGGGATGTAGAATAAGATCATGCAGAATATGTGATTTATGAGTGCTAATATACAGCCAATATGTTAATAATAGATCATGTGTTTAATTCAGTTCATTTCTATTCTGTATCCTCTATTGTTCTGTACACTTTATTTTAAGGTGTCCCTGTTACAGTGCAGATATTCATTTAACTCCTGTGCCATAATGAGTTTGATGTACTCACTCTATGTCTAGGGTTAGAATGCAGTTTAGTAAAAGACTAAGAATTGATCAATAATTAAGACATCATTTACATTTAAAACTTGTAATTAATATTATTACACGGGTCACATGTTAACAGTGTGTTCAGAAACACAGTAGTGTGGCTGATATTATATGCAGACAGCTGCTTTAAACATAACACAGCCTCTGAAGTGCAGACTGGAGTAACTGAAGCAGCTCCTCTTGTCCTCCTGGAGCCGGAAGAGTTATTTTGGAGAAATCTGCACCAAGACTTGTTTATTTCTGCTGACTAGAATGTTTGGTCCTCTGCTGTGTCGCAGTGCGAGATGGTCCGCTGATGGGCTTTATTAATGCAGATCTTTAGCTCAGCTACTTGTCATGAAGCGCAGTGTGTTTCCAAGCACTCTCCGCTGGGAATCCTGCAGATTTATGAATGCAAACACTGATCCTGCTTGAGCGAGAGCGATTCTGAAGCTGAAAGAGTTGATCTGTGAGAGGTGTGGCACGAGGCCTCCGTTCCCATCCAAACAAACAGTGCCAGATCGGGGACTCATCTTATACGCCACTATTTTTAGATGCCTCTTGTTAAAAGCGGTTGTGTGTTAGCGGAGGATGTGTGGGAGCAGCGCTGGCTTCAGTCTCTGGCTCCACAGCCAAACATACACAGAAGCAGAAAGACTTCAGATCAGCTGTGACGGATCAGATCAGTCTTAAGCTGTGATATGAGCTGATCTGTCGCTCGCTCTTTCACTGCGATTAGCTGTAATGAGTCTCCATCACAAAGACCATCCACAGAGCGAGGCTCAATGACACGCTGCCGAGCCTCACAGGTGCAGGTTTGAGCTGTTTTAGTGCACTAGCTGCAGGTCTGTGTCATTAGTGTCCTGATAAACCACATGTCCAAATAAATCTCAGCTGTAGCAAATGTGCAGGCGTACACAAACATGGCCACACAGCATACACACCTGCAGCTCTCACACACTCATCATCTACCAGTCTGTGAGGTGTTTAGAGGTCTGGAATGAAGACTGCGATCCTGAGGTTCATCACCAGGGTTTTGGTGGAGTTTTGCCCATCTGTTGGTGTTGGTGGAGTTTTGCCCAT
>CAIGQZ010032915.1:913985-971543 GCA_903798205.1 Danio tinwini | reverse complement strand
ACTCACTCACTCACTCACTCACTCACTCACTCACTCACTCACTCACTTATTTTAGACAGAACAATGTCTTTTGCAGGTACACATCTCTTTTATGCGCTTATGTGCTGATCCTCCAGCCTGATCTCACAAGGAAGCATAACTATTTAACTTTTTGTCAGTTTAATGCCTAATTCATATCGAGTTCGAGTTCAGTCGTACAAAATTGTAGGATTTTTAAAACAAGGCGTGGCACCCCACCCCTAAACCCAATCGTCATTGGGGATAAGCAAATTGTACAAAATTGTATGAATAAAATTGTACAAATTCATATGGATTAGCTACTAAACCAAGTTATGAATTACCATGAAAGTGTTGGATCCTCCAAAGTGAATCAACTTCCTGATAAAACAGTGTATCACATCTTCACACAGACTAGGTGTCTGTTATGTGATTTCATCTTTCTTTCTTTCTTTTTTTCTTTCTCTTTCTTTCTTTCTTTCTGCCAATCTCTGTTCAGCCAATCTCTGAGTCTAGCAGGAACACTTTTAGCTTAGCTTAGCAACAATTATTTTATTATATTAGACTGTTATTATCTTGCTCAAAAATGACTAAAGTATAACTAGTGCTAGTTCTGTGTCCATACTCACCGTATATACCCTCAGTCACTATTCCCTATATTAGTACACTTGAAGGACTAATAATTCGATCACTCAGAACACAGCAAAGGATATCATTTTGTTTGTGCTTTGCTGGTTAAATGTGCTTTGCTGATAAATCATTCAGATGGATTCAAATTTAAATTTCTTTGGTCAAACCCTGTTATAGTTATTTTAGTTAGCAGTCTATTAGAAATGAAACAAAGTATTTTGATTTCTGTCATCTATTGTTCATTTTATAATACATTTTCAGTGCCTATTTTTATTTTCATTGCAGTTATTTTATGTCTAATTCTGTAAATTCATGTTGAATACATTAGTATGAGTTTGAGACATTGTTCACAGCTAAAGAATGTTGAATAAAAATTTGGTGGAGAAAAATGATTTTTGTGCTAATATAAGAGCAGTTAAAAAAGACCGGTCTATTTTGACCAGGAACACTAAAGTAAGGGGCATGATGTGAACACGACAGGAGGGTAAGTGGCCTGCACAGTATCCTTGACTGCTTAAAATGGCAGCAGAAATACAGAACTGTTCATATTGAAGTCTCGTTATGCATGGAAGTATGTGTCATCTGTGCAAATTTCACAATGTATTGTCTATTTTTCTTTGTCCTAGACATTTATTCAATTATTTGTTTATTTCTTTGTTTTAATTAACTTTTAAACTAGCTGTCATTAAGCCTTGTATTAAAAAAACATAGCTTGATCCCAAAAAACTAGTAAATTATAGACCTATTTTATAAACCTGCCTTTTCTATTAAAGATACTAGAAAAAGTCGCATCTGCTCAACTATGTTCATTCCTACAAAGAAACAATATTTATGAAAAATTTCAATCTGGATTTCGAGCATTTCTTAGCTCAGAAACAGCACTCCCAAGAGTTACAAATGACCTTCTTCTGTCGTTCGATCATGGTTGCATTTCTCTCTTAGTGTTATTGGATCTCAGTGCTGCATTTGATACAATCGATTATAATATTCTCCTTGATATGCTTGACAATTATGTTGGTATTACAGGAACTACATTGGCCTGGTTCAGGTCTTATCTCTCTGAACGTTATCAATTTGTATCAGTTAATGAAGAGGCATCATTCAGATTAAAAGTACACTGTTGGGTACCACAAGGCTCAGTTCTTGGTCCTTTACTTTTCACACTATATATGCTACCGCAAGGCGATATCATTAAAAAAACATAGTTAGCTTCCACTGTTATGCTGATGATACACAACTTTATATCTTCTCTCAACCTGATAATTTTTATGAATTGACAAAAATAACAGATTTTATAGCTGATATTAAACATTGGATGACATAACTTATTACTACATTCAGATAAAACTGAGGTCTTGCTTATTGGTTCCAAAAACCTCACACGCAAAAACCTAGAACACTGTCTAACCCTTGATGGATTCTTAGTTCAGTCCTCTTCAGTCAAAAATTTGGGGCCAGATTTCAAGCATCTGTAAAACTGCATTTTTTCATCTTAAAAATGTTTTAAGATCATATTGAAGCTCTTTCTTCAAAGAAAACTTCTTTGGCAAGATTGCTAAATGTAAAGGCAATGTTACTAAATGTAATAGCAAGTATGTTCTTTTATAACAGCTTTTATCTACACAAGAACTATGCAGTTTTAATAAATATGGAGAATTTTGGCCTATTATAGGAGAAGATCTTTTAGAAGTAATTAATGAAAGTTTGATAAAAAGGTTATCTTCCTCTTAGCTGTAGAAGAGCTGTCATCACATTACTCCCAAAAAAGGGAGACCTCCAAAATATTTCAAATTGGAAACCTGTTTCATTGTTGTGTAGAGAATACAACATTTTGACAAAAATTATGGCTATGAGATTAAGTAAAGTAAAAGGACAAGTGATAAATTTTGATCAAACATATTGTATACCAAATAGGTCTATCTTTGATCACTTAACTTTTGTAAGAGATGTTTTGAAAGTTTCAAAGTTATTTAGTATCAATACTGGTCTAATTTCTTTAGAACAAGTAAAGGCTTTTGACCGTGTTGAGCACTCATATTTATGGTACACATTACAAGCTTTTGGTTTTGATCCTAGTTTTATAAATATCATTAAGGCATTGTATTCTGGAATTGAGAGTGTATTGAAAATTAATGGAGGTTTGGGTAACCCTTTTAAAGTTCAGAGGGGGGTAAGTCAGGGATGTGCAATATCTGGAAAATTATATGTGCTTGCTCTAGAACCCGTTACTTACGTTGCAAAAAAATCTTAATGGGTTAACTTGCACCTTGTAACAGCACCTTGTTTTACTCTGTATATGCTGATGATGTTGTTGTTTTTATAAATAATGCTGAAGATGTAAAGTTACTAAAACAAAAAAGCTATAGTCAACTGGAAAAAAAGTGATGCACTGTTGATTGGAAAATGGGAAAAAGGAAGTCCGGCTTTAAACCCTAAATTAAATTTTACCCTAAATTAAAAATGTAAAACTTCCGTTAATTGAAAAGGGAAAACTTCTGTTAATTGACATTAAATAAAAAATGTAAAACTTCCGTTAATTGACAGTGTGTCGACATAAAAAAAAAACAAAAATATATATATATTTTTGACCGTTAAACTACCGTAAAATAACAAAACATTTTTTAAAAATTTAAGGGTTTTCTATATTAAAATGGTTATTTACTGTGTTTTTAAGGTTATACCAACAGTAAGAAAGTGAAAATATGCTGTTTTAATAGTATACCTACAGAAAAAAAACAGATTCTGTGTTTTAATTGGATACCTACTGTAAAAAAACAAACTGATTTTGTGTTTTAATGAGATACCTACTGTAAAACAGAGGCCGTTTGTTGGTGTTTTTATAGTATATCTACAGTGGAAAAAAGAACAGATTTTGTGTTTTAATCGTATACATACTGTAAAAAAAAAAAATTACTAATTTAATGCTATTCGTGCAGCATAGAAATGGCAAATGATAAGGATACACATATATACATATTGTATTGCATTATAGGTATTGTTTGCCTATAATAAAACAAAACATTTTTTTCTATACTGTATGTGTAAAGCAGTAAATAGTTTAACTGTGCACTTACAATGATTAGTAAAAAAACAACTTTGCAATTAAACAGATTCTTTAATGAATACAAATCATTTGAATTCCAAACAGCTAGTTATACACATAATAAAATATATTAACATGTGAATCACACAGTGAGAAGTCTTGGCAAATAATATCATAGCAAATTAGTTTTAAATGTTAGCTTTAAGATAAATGAGGACAAGTGGGTAATTTACAAGTACTTTTTTAAGAAACCAGGCTAACTGCAAGATGGCAGGAAACGGACAATACAACTGGGTCTTCTTCCTCTCCATTACTGATACTTCAATGGCTGTAAAAACAAACAAAAAACATCACTAATGACATTTCACTTACAACTGGGGTGATTCCTTGCATGTCAATAGTTTACACAAAAATTAAATGTTTTATCATCATTTTCTTGCCTCACTTTCTTATCATTGTAAGAAACCATTAAGTATTAAATTTAAGACCTATATCACAATATCAAAAACACGCATACAGATAAAGAGAAAATGCTAAATCACAAAATTAGTGGAAAAATAAATGTGTTCAAAATGAACAGTACTAAAGACAGGTTCGATTCATCATTGAACTACAGAAAAAACAAACAAACATCTTAATGCTGATTTATACTTTTGCCTGGCACCACATCGCGCACTTCACAAAATGGACGAGACTTTTATACTTGACGCATTTGCCATTGAGATATTCTTTTAAATGAAAGGGGGCAGTCAAAAGAAACACAGTAAAACCAGACAAATAAAAAGAGAAGTAAAATGTTTCCGGAACTAGGTCATATTAATAATATCATTGAAAATTTTTGGGGGGCCTCTTTTTTTGTTTTAACAAACTTATCCCTCAGGTTCCACACTTTTACAAAAACTTTCCTTCTTTCCCACTGCTGTTGCAATTTCTAGCCAAGAATTATTGGTCATCTGGTTCTCTCTATGATCACGCATGAACCGATCATAAAGATGTCTGTACAGATGTACCTGTTTCCGACAAAATCTCTTCAAAGTGTTTCATATTCAACTCAAATCAAATGTAGCGCCCGAGTCTCACCCGAGTCTCAAAAAATTCTGTGAGCTCCGCTATGGCATTATTTCACTGACAAATGTCTTGAGCGCAGTATTACAAGTCAAGAGCGCATTCATGTGAAACGAGAAATCTCTTAGCTCATGCACCGATTTTCTCTGTTTGTGAACAAAACTGCGCAATTTTTCTCACTCTCAAATATGCACTGCTCACGCACAAATTTTCTTGCGCACTCTCAGTACACTAATTGCTCAGTGAGATTATATGCAGACTCACAATGTGTGTCTTGTGTTCCTTATTCCTTTCGTGCTTTTCGATATGATTTATATTAGTACACTATTTATTAACAATAACCAAAATACTAAAATAGACTTACATATTACATTTTTTATCTAATAAACCGTAACATTTTTGGCTGTATGTTATATGATGAGATAATTCTAGTTTTAAACACTTAATGACCCAGAGAATAGTTTTATTTTAAAAACATTTATTAAACATCCAAAATGTTCACCATACTAATCAAATAAAAAACAGTTAAATATAACTAATGCAAGCAGAAATGTAACTGTGATAGAAAACAGGGAAAAACTTGATAAGGTATTATAGCCTACTGCACTATTAACTCTTATAAATATCACTATCAATCTAATTTTGTCATGTCAACTAAAATAAAGTGAACTAGTCTCTGTTGTCTTTCACATTGTTGATGAGATTGTGGAGGACATTTTCCCTGTCATCCTTTTCTTTTTGAGGAGAAGCTGTTCCACAGGGCCCCTGAACACATATATTGGCATGTGCAGTGTTTTGAACAGTACTATAGTAAAGTACTTCAATTAGTCTGTTGTGGTAATACTACAGTTGCTATGGTAACACAACAAGTGAAATATAAACAAATTACCCAGTGCTGTAGTTTTTTTTGTTTTTGTTTTTTACAATATAGGGTATATTATACTACAATTCACCACACTTTACTGTAGTAAAACTACACTGTATTTCATTTTATCAGTTCACTATTCTTAATACTACAGTATGTTGAAGCATTCATTAACAAGTTGTAAATAATAGCCAAAAACTTAGGCAGTATACCTAACACTCAAAAACACTAGTATTTATTATACAATTTACCTTAACCTTTTTAGTTTTTGTGTATTGTTAATAAACAGTGTAGCAATATTTAAACCACATCAACATTCTTGGAATAACCACTTTAACAGAAGTATCTCTGGAGAGCAAAAGCACGAAAGAAAAAGGAAACACAAGACACAAAAATTGTGAGTCCGCATCATCCGACAGAGCGAGGGCAAATATAACATAAAACTGGATAAAACAACAACAATATAATAATTCAATGATATATTATGATGCAACATTTCAGTGTTATTTAACGATGTTTAAACTGTACAGTAATTAAGGTTTATTTTTTTATTTAATACAATATAATAAATTTCATTTTTAGAATATAACTAAGCCTTTAATTGTCATTTATAAGAGATTTACAAAGCATAAACAATCCTCTCTTTAGGCCACAAAACTGGATGGAGTTAATAAAGCACTTACTAAAATACAAAATAACTATTACTATTCATTCATTTACTTTCCTTCAGCTTAGTGCGTACTCACACTATGTACAGTTGCCTTGAACCGGGCCGAAGCACGCTTGTCCCCCCTCTGTCACCCCCGACGGCCTGCACACACATTATATGTGGGCCTGAACACGCTTGCGTCATTGATGATGCGCTGTTCAGTTTAAGAAGCGCTCTTGCTCAGCACAGTGGAGATTTCTTTATATCGTTATATCCAGGGCTTTACAATAACACCCGCCAACCCGCCAAATGCAGGTAGCGGGTAAGACAGACACTCCCACTAGCCACTTTGGCTGGTTGAATTTAAAATTTTAAATTGTGGTTTTCTTAAAAGCAGGGTTCGACTATAACACTGAAAAAAATCATTCAGTGATGATTGCTTGGATTTACTCAATTGTTTTACGTTAAGTGGCTGTAAACTATTTATTTGGGCAGAATTTAAACAAACAAATTAAGTAGGATTTTATAAAATTTAATTTGTTTGTTTAAATTCAACACAAATAAATTGTTTGCAACAGTTTTGCAGACATCATTTTTGTCAGTGAAGGATGACCCAATATGCATGCAAATGTGACCTTAGAATCGAGAAACAGCACGACTTACAAAAATAACTGCGTTCGCGGGAGCAATAGAAAGCAGGTTAATAACTAATGAGAGGATGATCAGTCGCGCTAACAGCTGATGTGATGCGCGTGACTAAAACGCGTGTACGCTCCTGTTTTCTTGCTTGAAGCAACCATGCCTGAAAGGCAACTGTGATCGGTTCTCTTTCGTATAGACCAGACAAAAAGCTATGCTAATGCACCCAGTCTTGCTGCTTTCAAGAGCTCCAAATATGTCTTTTTGTAAGCAGCACCGGTTGCTTTTGCTTTGAACAGATTATTAATTGACCTTAACCGTGTAATCATCCTTTCATTATCACACGGTATATTTTTCACCTGCTTTCTTTTGCCTACGGTTATTTTTGTTAATATGGTTTAATTATCATATTTTCACAACAACATTGCTTTAATAAGAGATTAACTCTCCATGTATGTGTAGTTAACTGGTGATCTGAGAGACCTTGAGCAAGGACAGATTACTGTGCATATTTTTGATACATGACAATAATTATTTCATTCATTCATTCATTTTCTTTTTGGCTTAGTCCCTTTATTTAATCCGGGGTTAAAGCCCACCATAATTATTTTTAAAAGTCAATTGTTTTGTTTTTTTAAAGAAATGTTTTGTTAAATAAAAAGTATAGCATATTTTCAGCTTGTTTTGACACATTTAAAACTTGTGGCCAAAAAATAATTATTGTTTGGTGTGGTCAGAGATAAGTTTGGTAAATCCTTAATTTTGAGTTCTGAAAAGTCATGTAAAATAAAAACAGTTTGCAGTATAACACTATGAAACCATGACCCATTTCCTTATACATGACAAACAAAACGTGAAAGGAATGAGGAGGCATGTGGACAAAACACAAAATCTAAATCAAGTAATTTTAGCATGTCAAAGTTATATTTATGCATATAATAAATATTTTCCAACAACAAAATTGTGGCTAGTGAAAATGTAGAGTGGCTAGTAACGTTGGAAATCTACTAGCCACTGTGACTGGTGATCAAAAAAGTTAATGTCAAGCCCTGGTTATATCGTTTTAGTTGTTTGGGATGCAGTGACACGCAGTCAAATATTTTTCGCCAAACAGATCAGCCACTTTTGATGCTTATAAACAATCATAAAGTCCTACTGCTGCAGGTACTAGGAGGTTTGCTGACGGTGCAGTGAGGGGTTTGTGTCTTTAATAATCTATGACAGTTTGCAATCATTGAACAGTAAGAATGATTAAATAAATCCATATGAAACCTAAACATATGTAAGTCCCTTAAAAGTCACGTCTCGTCTTCAGTTTCAGGCTCAGGTGCACTTTGCACTCACACTACAAGCGTACCCACCTGAGCCCAAGTAATCCGCACTCTGTGCACAGAGCGTGCCCAGGTCTGTTTTCCGGAGGTCTGTTTGAGTGCTCTAAATCAGGCTCAGGCATGGTTCAGTTGGCCGGCCCTGACCCGAAGAGGTGTGCCAAAGCACGGTTCACTTGGACGAGACATGACTTTTAATCATTCTTACTGTTCAATGAACGCAAACTGTCATAGATTAAAGATACAAATACCTCACTGCATGACAGCTGCATCTTTAGCAAACCTCCTAATGCCTGCAACACGAGGACTTTATGATTGTCAAAAGTGGCTGATCTGTTTGGAGAAATATTTGACTGCGTGTCACTGCATCCCAAACCACTAAAATGATTTAACAATATAAAGATATAAAGAAAACTCCACTGAATCTTCACTTAAACCAGCAACCTTCTTGCTGTGAGGCAATAGTGCTAGCCACTGACCCACTGAGCTGCCCAACTATTACTATATGGCTGAATAATAAGATATATAAATGTTAGTTTTAATAGTTTATTAATCATTTACTTACACATTCTGAATGATCTAAAAAATACACCAACTATTTTTAAATCACTGGTTTGTAAATAATACGATATTAAATTTAGTAATGAAAAATGAATCATTAACAAACATGTAAATACAATCATTAAGCACATTATAGATGTGCTTATTCACCTTATTCACCGCGTACGAGCGGGCGCAGCCATTTTAATCATTTTGGCTGGATACTTCCGGTCTTATTTACTTCCATTCATTTTTAGAGGTTAAAAACAGCCCGTTATGCTCCATGATGTTGCAAACTGATGTTTTCTTATTAAATTATTCTATTTTGTCTGTATAATCATGCAAACACTTGTTTGTAGAGCGAGTAGTTTGACCGTTTTTAGCCGTTTATTATTCCTAGTCATTTCTCCCATAGGCAACGGAATCGGAAGTTCTAATACAATCGCAAAAACGAGTGCACTTCCGCATTAAAGAATAAGGTCAATAAATCAAGATTACAGCATTTGTAGCTGTAGTTATTAACTGCTTACTAAGGTCTATTAATGTAGAGGTAATGCTCAGCACATAATGAATTCACTATTTGCTAATGCTTAATAAATGAATCAATAGTGTGTAGTTATTATAAAGTGTTATATGTGTGCTTAATTACCTTTAAATCTTTCAAGAATTCTGAAAGTCTTTCTGATCTGACAGGAATCGAAGGAGTTTAGGTGGTATGTTTCTGCTTGGTGCCCTTTTTTCTGCTTTGGACCCACGTTCTGGATAATTCCTGTTGTAAATACAACAAACATGTATCACCTTACTTGTCTTGTAAAAATTAAATAAACTTTAAAATTGAAAAACATAAGTCAGGGCTGCTCCCTTGACAACATAATGTTTAGCACATAAGTGACTAAACATATAGCTGACCACAATTAGAGTACAGCCCAATGATCTTGTTATTGTGATGTTGACTCTGATCAACAGATATTTGATTCCTTACTTCATCTGAAAAAAAAAAGAAAAGTGAGTTGTGTGAGTCCGGTAAACACCAACCTGCTGCAAAACAACCAGCACCTACAAAACCAAACTGTGTTGATGTTATCTTGCGTCTGGACCAAAATGCTGAGGACAGCCAATGTGTGGAACATGCTAAACACACTGACTGACGAAGCCCAACGATTCACTGTCAGCTTGGTGTATCCTAGGGCTTGCACGACTACTGGTTTCTGCTAATCAATTTCTTTTCAAAACAATATTCGAGTTACTCGACTACCTGTGTTTCGAGCTACCAGTAGGGTTGTGACGATGAGGAAATTTCCCCACCGGTTAATCGACATGTGGCAACACCGGAAATACCGGTATCACCATGGGGGTCAGGGTTTCCTCTTTTCCTCTTTTATCTGCTTTTAAATCTTATAAATGCGTGCGTATTATACTTTCACTTTCAGTTTTTCGAAAATTGGCAATTCGGCGTCTAACTACAAAAAAATCCACTGTTATTAAACACAGAACTTTTATTAACGAAAACAATGCTACAGGCTGAAAAAAAACTGTGGAAATTGGAACCAAACAAATAACAACCATAGAACGTTTATAATTTAGCCTTTGTTACAATGTTTTCAAAACGAATAAGAACATAAAATAGAAAGATAAATAATTAAATGGCACAAAGTTTAAATAAGATTAAACGAATGAACAAGAAACAAATATAAAAGAAAAACTTCCAAATGACATTAGGCTGCAAAAGTGACAGGTCGGCAGTCTTTAAAAAAATAAATAAATAAACAAAAACACTGCAATTTTTTTATTAACAGTGCAGTCTACAAGGAAACCCAACATGTTAACCATCTCACTATGTTCCCCATCGTGTTGAACACTCTCTCTGATGCGCAGCATGTTGCATACATGCAAAGATACTTTTTTGGTTACTTTTGCCAACAGGGGGAATCTACTTTGGTTGTATTTTGTTGTCCTACCTGACTTCAATGTCTTAATGTATTAATTAGCCTAATGTATTATATATTAATAGCTTAGTCCTCATAAACAATTCGTTTATAAAATACATTATTAAGAAATCTATGTTCTATCTATGAAGAATAAACCGAATATGAAATATGATCCTTGCATAATGATCAAAGCTAAACAAGCTAGCACTCAATTTATATCTAAAATATAAATAAATAAAAAGCATGTTCTCCCTGCATTCGCGTGGGTTTCCTCCGGGTGCTCCGGTTTCCCCCACAGTCCAAAGACATGCGGTACAGGTGAATTGGGTAGGCTAAATTGTCCGTAGTGTATGAGTGTGAATGAGTGTGTGGATTTTTCCCAGAGATAGGTTGCGGCTGGAAGAGCATCCACTGCGTAAAATCGTGCTGGATAAGTTGGTGGTTCATTCCGCTGTGGCGACTCCAGATTAATAAAGGGACTAAGCCGACAAGAAAATGAATGAATGAATGAATATAAATAAAAAAAATTAAAGAACATTTTAAGTAATAGAACATTATGTAAAAAATCTAAAGACTACAGGCTAAATAAAAGTGCCTCAACAGAGCTGAACATCACTGTTTGTTCACCGAGCGCGTGTCAGTTTACAGCTTCTGTAAAGATCAGACAGCCTATACAGATCACACAATCTCAATAAACACCATGTAAATGTATAAATATTTTGATAAGTATTGTTAATGGAATATTTATAACGACATGAGCTTGCTTTTGATTATAACAGTTCAATAACGTGGTGCGCAGTATAACTATTGACCTCCCTGTAAGATTACACACTGCATAGATAGACTATAGGCCTACAAGCTCTGGTGTGTTATGAATTGCGTGTTTTAAATGACAGCAAGACATGCTCCATATAGTTTTTATTGTAAAATATACATTATAACCCATTACAGAGTAAAATACTATTTTTGAATGGCTTGCTATTGGCAGCGTATATAATCGCTAAGCTTAAATAGGCTAAGCATATTTTTTATTAATATTAAAACGCATTAATACAAACTAGCCACCCTTTGATGTTTTTTTTTCGTTTTGTATATTTTTATCAAACGAAAAATGCAATGAATTGTTTATTTTGGTTTTCATTTTATTAGAATTGGTCTAATTATTAGGCTACACAAATTCTACATTAGCTCTGATTGCATTTTTACAGATATCCTACAGATAGACTTTTTGGCTCAAAAACATTTATACCTGTTATTTTCAGTGCTTTATTTTGACAGATTTCGCAAAGGCTTCAGCTATTCTAACTGTCAGCTGTACCAGCCTCAGTTTTGCAACTTGACTTGTATGAAATATGAAGCACTGTAGCTATGTTCAGAGTTTAACTATAGTGCATGCTGTTGTCTTAAGTAAATTATTTAGATTTATATTTTCCATTTAATTCAAATAAATATTGAATAAAAAAAAAGAATACTTAAAAAAATGATCGTGGCAAGCCTAGCTACCAGTTAAAAAGAAATCCTTCTCAATACACGTTTATATTAATTCATAGCCGAATGCAACAATTTCATAGGCCTAACATAAATTGTCAAAACATTGATATTACATATTTTTTTATAAAGTTACGGAGTAATATAAAAATAAAAAGCTGCATGCAACATTGTAATTTTAACATCTGCATCATAGGCTTCATGTATATGCGAAGCGAAGTCTTGTTCATCCTGTAATACTTTAATAATTTATTAAAGTAACTTTATTATTTAACAAGTTTTCAGCCATAATAAAGTTCGGAAAGAAGAATAGTTCTTGTCAACAATACAGCTCACCCGCAAAAAATAAATAGCCTTAATAACCCTTTAAAGTCTAGTGCTATTTTGGGATTTCCGCCTGGATTTTGCCTACCCAAATTTAAAAGCTTCCCAAATCCACATGCAGAGGTATAAATGCAAAAATTTGGTATAATTTTAAAGAAAACCCTTTGAATTTTCATAAAACACTGTTGAAGGTATTTAAAATAACTGTATATGTTGTCTGTGTTATAATAAACACCTAAATAAAGAGGCGCTTTTTGTATTTTTTTTTATAAACTCAAATTTGAAAGTATACCTTTTAGGTTCTGTGTGGTCTATGTTGCTGTAAATAATTTTGGTGGTTCCTGCACATGTGTGTAATCAGAGGAAAAAAGAAAAATGTCTCTACCATAATCTATGCAAAAGTTATTGTATTCCAACTGTGAGAGGTGCTATACCTTTTTTTATGTATTTTCCGCCTACCAAATTTTGAAAGCCTTCCATATCCAAATGCATTGCTATAAATGAAAAATTCCGGTGTAATTGAATAGAAAACCCTTTGAATTTACATAAGAAACTGCTGAAAGTAATAAATAATATTTTAATATTTTTTCTGTTTTATTATGAACCACTTCAATATTGGGCGATTTTTAATTTTTTTTTCTAAAATGCTTTTTTGATAGGGTGTAGATTATCCATTTAGAGGTTTTAGCTTATCCAGACAGTTCTTGAGTCTTGAAAACTCATATTCATAACCCAGTATTCATAAAAGTAATTAAAACAGAATAAAATTATTCTGAAGTAGGCTAAATCTCATTGAATCATTTGATTTCTGCTATGTTTTCAAAAGTTAATGAAATAACAAAATGAATGAATGTATTAGAGTTCAACCGGCCTGAAGATTATGCAAACAACCATGTGCATGCAAGTAATAAGTAAGTAGCCTATTAAAAAAATACTTTAACATTTAGGTTTTTAAGCAGTAATAACAAGAATGAAAAGTATTTTGATTCGCCAAGTTCAACAACAACAAGTGACAATGTACAGCCAAAGTGAAAATAAATAATAAATAAATGATTTATGAATAAATTATTTAAATAAATAATTATTCAAATTATACATAGAATATACTATACGTAGACACAGTAAACAAACAAATGATTACATGACATTTTAACATGCAGACATTATGCAGAGAATGTCTAGGAAAAAAATGCAACGCAACTATGAATAAAATGCGCATTTTGCAATGTAATTATTTACCCTGTTTTGACAGAAATAAGGAATAGAATCTTACTTCATCGGACTTTATAAAGAACACAAGTAAGTCATCCCCATTATCATCCTCTAGCCACAGACCAACTTTGGTCGAGCTTGTGGAAGCACATGTACGTGAGAGGGATGCAGGCTTGCTATTTGCCTTGTTACAGTGTTGCCGGCCAAAGAAAATTTATTTCACTTTGGGTGCTAGTGGCAGTGACAGCAAAAAAAGGATTTCGCTTGCTTGGATAGTAGAGGAAACCAATGTTCATTACATGACTATTCAAGAGGATTCACCATGATGTTATTGTCAGGCATCTAAAATAATATTACTTTAATCCTCAATTGTAGTTGGCTGCTTTTAACCTTTGATCGTGTTGGAGACGTTTGTCTTTATGTCATTTATGGTAAATGCATGCTCGAGTAGTCGATTGTGTCTGACAGCGCCAACTATTGGTTAAAGTAGTCGATCGATCGACTAGTCGACTAGTCTATGCAAGCCCTAGTGTATCCCGACCCTTAGAGATGCATAGTGTGTGTGCATGTGTACATGCGCGAGCATGTGCATGTTAGAGATGCAAAAGGTGTGTGTATTTGTGTGTAAAAGCAATAAAACAAACATACAACACATGCATACCCTTACCTACTACAAGAATACATGGGAAGCTTGGCAGCTCTGATAAATCATTCTAGGAGATAGTATAGACAGAGTGTAAAATCTCAATATAGGCACTGCTAGATGCACACATAAGTAATTTAAGTAATTTTTTTGTGTTGACTGATAAACATTTCAAATCCATAAAACAAAATTGAATAGGTGCCACTGCTGTTCAGTTACCTGCATTTTTCTAAATGTCTTTTGTGTCTACGGAACAAAGAAAGTCATTCAGGTTTGAAATGCCAAGAGGGTCAGTAAATAATGCTAGAATTTTGGAATTTTTGGTATTACTTTTTTTTTCAAATATACAGTATAATATAAAGTACCTTATAAAACAAATAGTTTCAAAATATAGTTTTACAACAAAGTGCCTTAACTAAACACTTCATAGACAACATTTTAAAAGTTGTAATAATTAGGAGTTTAGAAATAAGTAGTTCGAAAATATTATTATTATTATTATTATTATTATTATTATTATTAACGCAGGTGTAATATTTGACTAAACATATTGATGGGTGTTTATAGGCATTTTAATGTAAAAGATTATTACCTAAATTACTTTAATATTAGTAGAATAAATTAGAAAATATTTTGTACATGTGTACATATTACTATAAAGATATTTGAAAGTTTTTTTGTTTTTGCATATGTTTGTAATATGTATAATGTGCATGTACACATTTTAAAATTTATATTGAGTCATGTATGTTTAATGTGTAATAAATTAGATGTGTCTGATGGGTCATGTGTGAATTCTGGGTTCAAAAATACAGTATATATTTTTAAAAATAAAACTGGTTCCAGTTATTCACAAAGCACACAGTTAACTATGCATTACAGAAATCCATGAGCATTATAATACATATTAAACAGTGTGATGGATCTTAAAGCTTTTGGGTTGCTTGCATGCTTGTATCACATGAGGCTCGAGCATCTGAACATTCATTGGCGCAACTTTCTATCTTAATGGCTTTATGATCCATGATCCAGTAATACATTTCAAACCTTAATCTCGAGTATAATTGTTTTCTCACTAATGACATGGCAAATAACCTTAGTGGTTTGGCCGATGTATTAAGGTTGTGTGACCGAGTTTCAACGGGAAACAGCTTTGCAGATTTTTAAGTATGGAATTGGAGACATTAGCGCAACAACCATAAACTTTTTCGTTACCTGCGGTGGTTAACGCGTAAACAATCCGCTCGCCCCCTAATCACGTCAATGTCTAATTGTCCTTTTCCGGGATTATTTTGTTAAACACGTCTGGATGTATAATAACCTTACGCATTGTCACAAACTTTGAATGCTATCCCTTGTTAAATGCACTGTACAAAGAAAACATTTATATTTCTATTAAATAATTAACAACATACCTTTTACACTCTCACAGATGAGCTGAAGTTGACCATAAATCCAGTCAGACTCACGCAGGTGCAGACGAGTGGGGCCGCTGGGATGTCACGTCACTTCCCGCGCACGGCAGTTTAGAAAAATTTGACAAACAACTGTAAATTAACAGATAGCATATTTACTGATGAGGAAAACAGTTAAAAAATCATTAGGTAAATGCTTGTTTGAATTACATTTAACCACTTATAGTTCAGTTTGACCTTAATGAAAAAAAAGTCTGGTCTTATTTACAATATTAAACAAAATTCAGTGTTGTACTTTCCATGGCCGGATCAGACAAGACAATAATCATTTGAAATAATGATAAAAAGGTAATAAAGCAGTCTTTTAACTAAAGTATTGTGATATGTTTTATTAACCGTACTTACCAGGGGAAAACAGAGGAAGAACTACGTCCTGGTGTCCATCAAATGCTGTCTGAGCTGCGATCCCCTTCCCATAATGCAATTTGAAAATGTATATAAACAGAAAAATACCCATAATACGTCATTTTACTGTTATTGTACAGATTTTTTTTACAGTGTGGCATAAAATATCTTGGTGTTTATCTTGGCAGTGAGTCATTTACACAAAAGAACTGGACAGGAATGGAGGAAAAAATAACATGACGCTTAAAAAAATGGAAGTGGCTGCTTCATCAGTTGTCTTTAAAAGAATGGACTTTAATTATAAACAATCTTGCAGCTTCATTGTTGTGGCAAAAGCTTGCATGTGTGGATCCTCCTGATGGTTTTTTATCAAAAATTTAAGCAGAGAAGGTTGATTTTTTGGGACAAGTTGCTCTGGATCCCTCAAAGCATTCTTTTTTCTTGCAAAAGAGGATGGAGGTCAAGGCTTAATACATCTTGCAAGTACATGTGGGACTTATCGCTTTCAGTTTCAGGCCTCACCACAGCACAGAAACCGCATTAGTGAAAATAACCAATGATTTACTCTTAGCTGCTGACCAAGGGTGCATCTCACTATTAGTTCTACTAGATCTTAGCGCCGCATTTGACACCATTGACCACAATATTCTCATAGACCGCTTACATTCTACAGGTGTCCAAGAACAGGCTCTTCAATGGTTTAGGTCATACTTAGCTGATCGTTACCAGTTTGTGAATATTAATGGACAGCTTTCACAAGTAAGGCCAGTAAAGTACGGGGTCTCTCAAAGATCAGTTTTAGGCCCTTTGTTGTTTACAATATACATGCTTCCCCTGGGGGACATTATTAGAAAACACGGGATCAGTCTTCACTGCTATGCAGATGATACTCAATTATACATTTCAACTAAACCGGATGAGATGTCTGAACTGTCTAAGCTAACCGAGTGTATTAAAGATGTTTAAGACTGGATGACCAACAATTTTCTTCTCTTAAACTCAGACAAAACAGAATTATTACTTATTGGGCCTAAATCCTGTACACAGCAGTTCTCACAACTCGACCTGCAATTAGAGGGATACAAAGTTAGAGTTAGCTCTACTATAAAAGATCTGGCTGGCATATTAGACAGCAATTTAACCTTCGAAAATCATATATCCCATGTCACAAAAACTGCCTTCTTTCATCTAAGAAATATTGCTAAATTGCGAAGTATGCTATCCATCTCAGATGCAGAAAAGCTAGTTCATGCTTTTATGACTTCTAAGCTGGATTACTGTAATGCTCTGTTTGCTGGTTGCCCAGCATCCTCTATTAACAAACTTCAGCTAGTACAAAATGCAGCTGCCAGAGTTCTTACAAGGTCTAGAAAATATGATCATATCACCCCAATTTTATCCTCCTTACACTGGCTGCCTGTTAAGTTTCGTATTGAATTTAAAATATTGCTTCTTACCTATAAAGCCTTAAATAATCTAGCTCCTGTTTATCTAACCAACCTCCTGTCTCACTACAATCCAACCCGCTCTTTAAGATCTCAAAACTCAGGGCTTCTTGTAGTACCTAGAATAGCAAAATCGAGTTAAGGAGGTCGCGCCTTCTCATTTATGGCCCCTAAACTCTGGAATAGCCTTTCTGATAATGTCCGAGGCTCAGACACACTCTCACAGTTCAAAACTAGATTAAAGACCTATCTTTTTAGCAAAGCATACACTCAGTGCATTACATAGTGATATGACGCAGGATGTGCCCCACACAGGATTTTGCTTCTTGTTTATATACACTATGAACAGCAGCTACGCTAATTATTCTCCTTATTCTGTATTTCCACCTGGAGGTACTCATCTCAAGGTCCTCAGACTATGCAGTGCCACTGATGCGATCCAAGACCAGCGACGAGATGATCCAAAGGTTTCTGGACAGGCCGTATCCTGAGCTGCTGCTGTGGTGGTCATGGTGGAGAGCATGAGACTGATTCCTGTGATGCTCCAGGACAGACGAGTCTTCGATGAGGTCTAGCTTCTGCGCCTAGACTGCAGCTCTGCACAAGACGTTTGGCTATAGGAGAAATGGTCGTGCCCAACTGAGCCTGGTTTCTCTCGAGGTTTTTTAAATTCTTCACTTTCCCCAAGTGGTGAAGTTTTTTTCTCGACGCTGTCGCCTCTGGCTTGCATGGTTCGGGATCTGTAGAGCTGCGCATCGATGGAATTGCTCTTCAGTGTTTGGACTCTCAGTAGTGATTATTAACCCACAATGACCTGGGCTAAACTGAACTGAACTTTACACTGAAAACTGAACTGACACTGTTTCAATTCACTATAAACTTAAATGTGAAGCTGCTTTGACACAATCTACATTGTGTAAGCGCTATACAAATAAAGATGAATTGAATTGAATTGCAGAAACTCATGTTAGGGTCTGAAAGATTGGCATGGATACCTGTTGCTAATCAGAGTTGTAGTAACTTCCAAACTGTAATACATTACAGATTACTTGTAACTGTTATTTAATAGTAATCCCTTACATTACAATATTACAGTCTCAAAATTGTAATATGTTACATTATTCTTATATTACTTTTTAGTTACTTTCACCAAAATAACTTCAGAATTAGAACTTAACATTCTAAAATGACTAAATGTACTGCAGAGCATTTTACATCCAGTAGAAAGCAATATGATGTACAGATGCTAGTACTTCAATTTGGTCCCTTTGTCGCCGTTCATACCGGCTTACAAATATTTCACCAATTGCCATTACATGTAAAACACTCTCATGCACTCAGAACTTGTGGCAGTTATGAATTAAATAAACAGGCATATACGCACGCAAAGTGAGTATATTATCGTCTGTTCATTTTCTCTGTTCATTTCTCTTTCACACGCATGCTGAGAAAGAAAAAAATTAAAAGCGCTTTATATCCACTAACGTATAATTATAACAATAATATTTAGCTAATATATCCATAACGACGGGATGCGTGGTGCTTTGACTGGATATCTAGTTCAAAAGCAAAACTGTTACTTGTTGCATGGCAAAGGCTAGTCTATAGTGTGGAAAAATATAATTCACAACCTAGGGTGCGTTTCCCAAAACCATCGTTAGCCAACTAAGGTCGCAAGTTCTGTCGTTACAAACAGTTCGTTGATTTGGCATTTCCCAAAACCATCATTTCAACGAACATTTCCAAACTGTGTCGCAAACTTGTGCACTTGAAACTACACCTCTGGAGCTGTAAAAACATAGTTCCTGGCTGTTTTATTCCCACTTACTTAAAAAAATAAATAATCAATATCCTACCTCTTAATAATAATAATAATCATCTTCATCATCATCAATAATGTTATAAATATTATTATTAAAGTTATTAATTGTATAATAATAATAATAATAATTATTATTATTATTATTATTATTATTATTATTATTATTATTATTATCCATTTTGCTATGATGGCTGTGCTGTGTTTGACTGCCAATAGTTTTTAGATTACTATATGTTTAAAAGCGAAATTGTTACATGTTGCGCATGAGTACAATATAGAAAAATATAATGAATGCACTGAATGCAAGTAACTGCAGTCTGCAGTTATCTTACTCGTTCCCAGTTACGTGACGACCTGGGCTATTCAATTGGCGGCCCACGGGCCGAACCCGGCCCCCAAGGCAATTTGTTGCAGCCGCTCCAAATAGCGTGACCAAGACATCAAAAATAGTTATGAAGTGACGTGCGTCTATTCAATACAGCGCAAGCTGCACAGAATGCGAGTTACCTGACATTAAGCGAATGGCGCGATCAGCCGAAAACATTTCGATATGTTTGTAGAAAATACCTTTTGTACAATGCACTGATATCGTTAATAGAGATGCAATGATTAGTCGATTTCTCTATTAACCCCGCTTTTATTCAGTAAATACTTCTCAATGCCACATTTCTGTTGCACGAAAAAAAAGCTACTGCGAATAAACAAAGTTATGCCAATACGCACGCACACTGGATTAATTAACAGCAAGCCATTTCAAACTTTTCCATTAATTTTTAAGTCCAAAGACAGAAATTGACTATTGTTTTTTTTTTTCTATTAATATTTTGTGCTGTATTTGGTTACTGAGCAGCAATAAACAACACTTTAAAATACAAGCAGTTTTATTGTTATTTTCTAAACTAGTATTTAAACTATCTAAACTAGTGTTTTAAATAAAAAAAATGCATAATAATGGTGATAACTGTGAAACCATGATTATTCTTCAGACTATAATTGTACAACCAAAATCTATATTTGTTGCATCCCTAATTTTTACGCAGTTTAAAACATTACATATTTTAGAAAAAGTAGTTATCGGTTCAGTTTGAAATTAAACTTGATAAACGTTTAATGATGGCACCTGATGTCCACAGAAACATTAGTGGGGCGTCGATTAAGAATGCGCTGCACTTCGAGCTTAAGTAATAAATCTTGAAAAAATAGATTTAGATATACACTTTTTCCTTACAGTCATTATCCAACATTATCCTGTTATCTCTTTTGTAAAAAATTAAATTTAAATGAAGCTTGATTAGAAGGATCAAGAAACACTGATGCTGTCAAGGGTTACATTATTTAGGGGGATTCAGTATAACATAATTCGTTTACTTTTTAATTTTAATATTTTGTTGAAATCTAAATGTAATAGAAGCACATCAGCACCAAGGAAAAATCAGATGCTCAAGATGTAGCCTAACCTTTAAAATTATGACATATTAAAAAATATAAAAAAAATGGTGCGCTTCTGCGTGATTCTGATTTGATAAATTTGTCTAAATCTGAGGTAACAAATTAATTGAAAGCCACACTGCTTTAGAAAATAAATAACTTTAGATGTCAAAAACACGCATTTTACACAACTACGAACACACATTTAACACATTTGGGATAAATATTAATGATGCAGCATGGGGAGATTCCTGAATTTGCAGTAACTGTAGTGAAATGAGAACATAGCACTGGTCTGCAAAAGTACTTCTCTAGCATGTAGCCTATCTGGGGTGCGATTTCGAAAACCCTTGTTAGCCAACTAAGGTTGAAAGTTGTGTCACTACAAAGATAATTCATTGATTTGGTCCAAATCCGTCATTCCAACAAACATCTGCAAACTGCGTCGGAAACTTCTATGCTTGCAACACCTCTGGAAATAGTTGCTGGCTGTGTTCTATTCCCACTTATCCCTCCTATGCCTTATTCGTTTAGAGCATTCTAACATTTAAACTTGGAATTATTTTTAAAATAAAGCATTAAAGTCACCACTCTTGGGTGTAATTTGCTTTCAAAGCATTTTTACAGTTCAGTTTTAGCAATCTTCATGTTTACAAGTGCGCTCCTTTTGCAGTGCACTTGAAACATTGATGCCATTTGAAACACAGTCGTGGCTCATGGCGAAAGCTATATTTAAAAACGGAATTTATGTTAAGTCTCCAAAGCTTAACACTGATTAACACAAAAATTAACACTGCAATGGCCAAACATTTGGTTTGAAATGGGGGAATGGGGATGTCTCCAGTATTTTTTACAAAACATGGAGAGACAAAATTCTCGGTTATCTTTTACCTACACACAGGCTGCAGGCCTACTTATGTTTCTATGCACAGCAACTTCTGAAATGAACTAGGCCAATGTTAATTAAAATATCTATATTAGAAAAAAAGCTTGAAAAAAGTTTTTCTAAGAAAATTATAGTAAAAGACTATATTGATTATTGAAAACCAGGTAGTTTTCACATTTTCTTTGCAAATTGATGTTAGTGTCGCACGGAGCTACAACAGCAGAGAATTCAGCTTGGTCCTAAAGCCTTCATCCGACAGTTATTTTCAAATATACACAACGCGAACTAAACAATAGACATGCCGTTCCTGACATCCTTTCAAACAACTTCGCTTTAAACTGTAGCCTATTTAGGTCCCATTTACACTGACAAGTTTTAGTTTATTTCCTATAAGCTGTTGTATATACTTATTGTAGCATACTTTATTTTTATTATTGATTATTAAAATATTAAAGATATATTATTATAATAAATATTTAGCAAAAGAGACATTTGTATTTCATATATTTCACCATGCATTTCAATTAAACACATATTGTCAAAAGCAACAAAGAATTTTTCATATACAGTATATGAAAATGAAAAAGGCAGTAATGTTAATTATTAGACTTCGTTTTGCTATATAGCCTATATGTAATGTATAGCCAAGGTTCTCTTTTACAAAGTCTAAATGAAAATGTCTAAATGAAAAACTCTGTTTCCATGGTCGAAAAGGAGGCTTTCATTTTTTATTTCTGAATGAAGGGGGAATCTATCTCAGTCTAATTATTATTTTTAATGTTTAGCCTACACACTGTGAAATAGTCTAATCCAATCCAGTCTTTTATTTTAAGATAGAAAATCACACTACATAAATTTTAGTAAATTGTTTTTATTCCAAGATAAATAACATATTAGAATTGCATTTCAAGCTGTCGGGATCTCCTCATGGTTGAATTTGGTGGTTATCTGAAAAAAAAACAAATATCACCGCACAGTAGTTGCTTTTTAGATGTTGCTTTTTTATTTTTATTTTATTTTTTTTACACTTTATGCTATTCTATCCCCTATCCTAGACACAGCCAACATAAAATAGTATTATTTTAAGTTTCTAAAAGCACATTTTAATGTTTGCAATGTTTGCATTGTTTATTAGCTACATATTTGTCATAAATACCGCACACAGAATAGCGCAGCTAATGAATATATGAATAACCTACTAATAATTACTTATTATTATTATTGTTATTGTTATTATTAATAATAATAATAATATTTAAATATTTAATATAAAATTTCATTTGTTAATAAATAACCTAAAATTTATTTATATGATTTATATATGATATTAGAATAGTGTTAGCTTTTGTAAGTGATTTTATGTTTTAGAATAGAATATGTAATGTTCTCAGTAATATTTGTAAGGAAACATTGGTCCTATATTAGCCGTTTGCATATATTTCAAACAATATGGAAAGCAGCTGCATGTTTTTATCAAAACTAATATTGGATTTTTTTTAAATGCGTGTTTGTGTAAAACAATATATTTGCACAAATAAATTATTGTATTTTTCTCTGAAGAAGTTGTTATACCACCCCATTTAGAGCATCATTACGGGCTTTTTACGTTATAACTACAGTAACGTGAATCAAACGATGCATCCTCTGGTCCACCAGCGCGCCTCTTCCTCAGGCCCAAAGCGGGTTGATTTTTAAAATATTAAAAATATAGATTAATAAAATACACATTCAGCAAAAGAGACATATATTTCATATTTCACCATGCATTTCATCTGATTGGCTATACTTTATAGCCTTATTAAACACATACTGTCAAAACCCACACATATTGTATGAAAATTAAAAAAGGCAGTTATATTAACTATTAGACTCCGTTTTTATATTTGTTGCTTAGGCTACATGTGACAGTTAATGTTCTGTCTATAAAGCTTACAAAGTATGAATGAAAGCGGTTCCCCTTTGGGAGGGGAACTTCAATGCTATGTTGAAACTTCCACTATGGGGGAATTCATTCAGAAAGCCAATCATCTGAAAGAGTATGTAAATGGGCCAATGAAATGCCAGTGAGTTGGCAGCTTCAGCTTGCGCACCTGATGCTTGTTGCAATCAATTTGCTATAAGAGCACAGCACGCGCAAAGCCAAGCATCATTTTCACTTCAGAGACTTCAACAGCCTTCTGAGAGAGTCGATGAGGGTTCCTCCAGCTGAGTTTCAGACAGAGAGTGAACGAGAGCGAGCTCCCGGTCCAAAGTGTGTGACACGCAGCGGCAGACGGTCGAGCTGGGTTTCTCCTTTGCCTGGCGTCCTTTGGGTCCAGTCCTCCAGAGCGGTATGTATTGTTGCGAATTTCCTAAAAGAGCAACACGGTTGTGCAGCGCATCTTTTTCAAGATGTCGCTCCGTGCGCCGACGTGCGTTACCTCAAGTCCGCTGCGTGTGCCCCGGGAAGGATGATGGCCACGTTAGTGGTCCAGGAGCGCCACCTCGGGCTAGACCTGGCTAAAATATGCGCGGAGTCGACAAAGTTAACTTTCTTGACTCCCCCATATACCAGTCTGGCCTGTTTGGCGACACCGTTGGTGAATTCACCCAGGAATTCACGGCGGCGCAGTTGGATACTATGGACCATCCATCGGCAGGGATGTAAGACTGCTCCCCCCTGCCGAATCATCCACATCCACTGCTTGTTGCTGAGAGCGCCCGTCTACGAGTGCTGCTCCGCCCCCGCCTGCGCCTCCAGCCAGTGGTAGCGCCGAGCACCTCACAGGCAACCAGCTCTCCCCGTGAGACGGGCCATCCAGAGAAGAGGGAACCTGCACTTTACCGGGTGGGGGGCCGGCCTCCTCAGAGAGCATTTTTCCCCTCCTTGGATGTGACAGCTTGAATACTGCCAGTCTGGGACGCAGAATCGGCACACTTCGCCAGTGGCTCACAAGGTCTGGGAGGATGGTCTCCTTTCTCTCACAACTCTAGCCCTCCCCTCCGGAGTCTGGGTGTAAGGTGAGTGAATCTCTCGCCTCCAGCTCTTCCGCGGGACTCCAGCGCTCCCCGGAATAGCACTCCTACCCCACTGCTGGTACGTCAGCGATCGTAGCGATGCAGTCATTAGCGAGAGCTCTGCCTGCCTGGTTAGCACGGGCCAGCCCTTCGCGGTGGCTCATACGCACAATCAGACTCAGCTACGCGATTCAATTCGCGAATGGCCTCCCAAGTTCACGTGGGTGTTTCTCACCAGGGTCAGCCCTGTGCCCGCCCCTGTCTTGCGAGAGAAGATTGCTGTCCTCCTGGGGAAGGATGCAATCTAACCAATCCCTCCAGCCGAGATGGAGAGCGGGTTTACAGCCTGTACTTCATCGTACTTAAAAGAGCAGTGGGCTATGGCCAATTTCTAGATCTGCGCGTTTTGAACCGCTGTCTGCACAAGCTGCCGTTCAAAATGCTTATGCAGAAGCTCATCCTCCGGTGCGTTCTTCCTCGGAATTGGTCTGCAGCAATAGACCTGAAGGATGTGTACTTCATGTCTCCATACTCCACGACACCGTCAGTTTCTGCGGTCTGCGTTAAGGTCAAGCCTGGCAGTACAAGTCCTCCCCTTTGGGTTCTCTGTCTCCGCGGGTCTTCACCAAGCTTGCGGAGGGTGCCCTAGCTCCCCTTCGGCTCGCGGGCATCCGCATACTCAATTATCTCTGTGACTGGCTGATTTTAGCCCTCTCTCGGGAGCAATTGATTAAGCAAAGAGACAAGGTGTTCCAGCACCTCCACCTATTGGGGTTTCAGGTCAACCGAGAAAAGAGCAAAATCGCCCTCGTGCAGAGGATTCTTTTTCTCGGGTTGGACCTGGACTCGGTCACCATGACAGCGCGCCTCTCCGGAGAGCGCGCTCCGCTAATGCTGAACTGTCTGAGAGAGTTTGACAGCAAAATAGTGGTCCCACGGAAATCTTTTCAGAGGCTCCTGGAGCATATGGCATCCGCAGCCGCTGTCACACCCCTCGGATTGCTCCATATGAGACCACTTCAGCACTGGCTTCACGATCAAGTCCTCGGACGCGCATGGCACGCGGGCACACTGGTCACTACGCTGACTGTCACTACGCTGTGTCGCCGCACCCTCAGCCCCTGGAACGATCCCTCGTTCCTACAGGCCTAAGTGCCTCTAGGACAGGTGTTCAGAAGAATTGTCAATTTGACAGATGCTTCCAGCACAGGCTGGGGGGCCGTGTGTTGCGGGCATGCAGCCGCGGGCATGTGGAAAGGCCCATTGTTTCATTGGCATATCAATCACCTAGAGCTGTTGGCAGTGTTCCTCGCTCTCCGCCGTTTTACCGGTGCTGGAGCGACAACACGTGCTGGTCAGGATGGACAGTACAGCGGTGGTGGCGTATATCAAACGCATGGGGGTATCCGCTCTCGCCGCATATCTCAGCTCACTCGCCGTCTACTCCACCAGAGTCATACGCGGCACAATCGCTGCATTCCATTTTTCCCCACCGAGCTCAACGGTGCAGCCCATTCACTCTCACGGCAGTTTCACCTGGGAAAATGGAGACTCCACCCCCGACTGGCCAGCTGTTATGGGCTGCGCCTTTCTCTCTAACTCAGAGATTTGTGTGCTCTCGCTTGAGTTCCCCACTTGGCGAACCCTGCAAAGTCCACTGGCTCACAGCTGGCCCCGCGGTGTGCGTAATATGCATTTCTCCAGTGAGCCTACTCGCACAGATACTGTGTAAAGTCAGGGTGGTATTGCGCCTCTCTAGCCCAATCGGACCTGCTTCCTACTCTCCTCGTGATGGCCCCTCCCTGGCACATCCCCTGGTAACAGGGTGATAGGCACCATTTGGCACCCGCACCCAGATCTATGCCTCACCTACGGTTCATATATGGAGAGCGGAGGACTTAGGTGATCTACCGATTAGGTGGTTAACACTGTCACTCAGGCTGCGCACCCTCTGCGAGGCATGCCCACGCCTAAAGTGGAGTCTATTCGCTGTGTGGTTACCTTTTTTCCCGAGAAGGAAACCCCGACCATGGCAGATCAGATTGATGCTATCCTTCTTCAGTTGACTGGAGCTAAGGCTGCCCCCTCCGCTCTGAGGGGTTGGCGTTACGATCATCCCCGCTCTAAGGATGTGGCTATGGCGGCGCACTGGGAAGTATCGTCTCAACATCCAGTTCCCAGAGGCGCGAGACTGGATATTACTTATTCCTGTTTCCTTCTCATACCCACTTGAAGATCTATCTTAGGAGAGGTCTGCTCGATCACTGGACTCAGTATCTTAAGATTTCTTTCCAGGTAGACAGCTCTGCTGGTCGCGTTTGCATCGGCCAAATGGGTGGGTATCTGGAGGCATTTTCAGTCAGCGAAATTTGCCAGCGTGTTGAGCCGGCCCACTCTCACGTTTACCTGAGACCCCCGCCCACCTAGGTGCTCTAGGTTCCTACAGCATTCTTTCAGCTACGTAGTGAACCTGCAAGTGCTGCCAACAGAAGAGTCAGACCCATTATCCATTGAATCCATTATGTAGACCACATATCCATTGAACAGTGAATGCCATCTCCCTCGCTCATCTGAGCCAGGGCGAGCCATGTCCCCCAGGAGTGAGAGCGCGCTCCTCGAAGCATGCATCCTTTTGTGCGTTAGCACGCTGCGCCTCTCTAATAGACACTGTAGAGCTGCAGGCTGGGCGACACCTATTGCGAAATTCATTAATCTTGAGGGGAGCCGATTTCCTCACAAGGTAAATGAGAAATTCGGTTTGATGTTGTAAAACGCTTGCTGCGCCATTCTCTCTAACACAGAGATACGTGCGCTTTTTCGCTCTGTCAGTAAAGTTCCCCGCTGGCGAACCCTGCAGATATTCCTCCAAGGCCCCCAGCATCTGACTCAGCGGAGTAGTTAGATGCTGGCCCATTACGTTATTGGTCTGCCCGCTGGTCAGACCGCGTTCTGGGTATAGGTGCCTGCTATGTGCGATCCCCACTAGGCGATCCCATATGCTTATACTGCCACGGTGCAGTCCTCCCTCACAGGTGGACCCGTGTCTTCCCTCAACGCTAACCATCTTATATTCATATGCGTACTCCCCCTTCTCATTGCTAGTCCATATGCTCTTTTGCCACCAGTCTCCCCACTTGGGTAGCAGGTGGCCTCCGCAGCATCCTCCCTATCGGGACTGCATGCATTCCCAACGTACTGTCGTATTAAATTCCTAGAAATTATTCTAGACGCATTTTGCGGCTCCTGAAAAATATATCTAAATCCTTAAATCTTCTGTTAAAGTGGCATAAGTAAGGGCCAGGGAACACGTTGGAAGACCGTGCCTCTGGTGATGCATGTGCGCTCACGCTCTCTTTGCCTGGCAAACCTCTCATCGGGGGCGAAGGTAAGGAAGTTTCCACATAGCATTGAAGTTTCCCTCCCGAAGGGGAACGTTCCGGTTACTAAGGTAACCCTCGTTCCTCGAGGGGGGGAACGGAAATGCTATGTTCCTTCGCCATAATGATTGCCCCTTAGCTGTTGAGGTAAAAGTCTCTTCCGCTAAAAAATGATGCTTGCCTTTGCGAGTGCTGTGCTCTTATAGCAAATTGATTGCAATGAGCATCAGGTGCGCAAGCTGAAGCTGCCAACTCTAAATAACACTTTAGAAAAAAACTGCAAATCAAGCTGTCGGTATCTCCTTGCGGTTGAAAGTATTCGATATCCGAAAAATAGAACAAGTATCAGCGTGCAGTCTAGTTGCTTTTTAGATTTATTTTAGGCCTGTATTCAGCTGACGCACACACAGCCGCGATACCGAGAAAAAACGTAGGCTAAATAATATATTCTTTAATCTAAATGACTCAGAAAAACTTTGGCTATATAGCCTACTCGTAGAGGACGAAATGACAATCTAAACTTGCTGCAAAATATATACACCATTAGTAGTTAATCAACGCATTTGCCTTATTTAAAATATTACTCGTTTTAATCTTGCATTTATGATAATTTTTAAAGATAATGTCTGTTTTTATCAACTTTTCTGTCATTTATTTCTCATTTGCTAATTATTTTATTAATTTGTTGATGTTAATATATTATAGGCTATTTTATACATATCTAAAATCCTTTGGCATTCAAATTTGCTTTGAACTTGAAAGAGAGAGAGAAGCAGATTTGACCTGTCAGTGTGTGCATATTGCTCCTGAATAGCATTTCTTTTTCATGTCAGTCTTTACTTTAACCTATTAAAAAGAAAAGTGTTATAATAAATACAATTATTATTAAAAATGAAATTATGATTTGTTTATTGCATATAGTTAACTATTTATGCAATGTGGGTAAATGGTGTGTTTCAACCTGGCTACCACCACAAGTAAATTTCAAACCTGCTTAAGCGCTGTAATTGATACAGTTTTCTCCAATAAGGTGGTGTAATAAATACATTTAAATTTTTATTAAGTGTTGTTCACATTAAATAATAATAATAATAATAATAATAATAATAATAATAACAAGAAGAAGAAGAAGAAACATTGGTTTAAAAAGTATTTTGTGACATGACGGTCTCAATCGCGGTTCATGTGCGCACTGCGTGTAATGAAAGACAATGACAAGCCTTCATATGTTGTTTACTTTTTGTAAAGTATAGACTACTATATAGCATATAACAATTTAGTTGTTTATATATCATATTGCATTCATTTGCATACATGTTTTATAAGCTGTAAAATGAAAGCCTCATTTTGGTGCGGTTATTATTATGCAAACATCAAGAAAAACTTTGGATTGATTTGTAAATTATACTACATAGGCCATTTAAAAATGTATATTATATATGCCTATATATAGCCTGTTTGTTGAGTTTATGACGCGGCAGTTAATTTCTCTGAAACGGTGAATATTTCACTTTAATTTTATTTAGGCTAGATTATTATTCTATTTAACAGACCAACACAACTCGTGTTTTGGTGCTGAAGCATACTATAGTGGACTTGTTTTAAAGCATTTCACCCCAAAAAGTTATTTGTTATTCTTTATTCCTTTATATAATGTAGCCTAGTTGTCTTTTTAATGATTAATAAAGGAATTATAATGCTATGTTTCATTGTCTATCATTATTTACAAGTAGTAGAGGTCATTGTATAGGTCATTTCTGTCCATTCACATACTGTCCCTTTGTGCCAACTGGCGGCATAGTCCTAACTGCGGTCATATCTAAAAAAAAAATCCTTTTTTTTTTAAGTGCGGCGGCGTTATATGCTGCGGCGTTAAGGGTCATTTTAAACTCTCACCTACTGTAGCATTATAACTGTGACCTATCAAGCTACTAACAATATATAGTATATAATTGACAATGTGAAGGCTCAAGACAATGCAAGAAAGAATGACAGTCAGATTCACAAATGATCTGTTCAAAGTATGGTAGAGGTAAAGTGGTTATCTGGCAATATATGTGAATAGCTTGACTATATTCACATTAGACACAGCAGGCCTATATGTAAACTCCAATGCCATGACAAAATGCAGCTTTATTTTCTCTTCCTATTGTTGTCATAACTGTATTCATTTTAAATTCAAGTGGCTCACAATACAAAACTGTCATGCACAAAGTGAGCATGATGAACATAGCTTTCTCAATATAATGCTCGTGCAGCGATTTCCTGTTTGTAGACAAAACTGCTTGTGAGCTCGCAAATATACGCTGCTCACGTGCAAATTTTCTCACGTTCTCTTAAATATGCACTGCTCACACACAAATTTTCTTGCACATTCTCAGTACACTGCTCGCTCAGTCAGATTATATGCAGACTCACAATTTGTGTCTTGTGTTACCTCTTCTATTTATGCTTTTTTATATGATTTATATTGGTGCACTTTTATTAACAATAGCCAATATGCTAAAATAGACTTATAATTTTTTATCTAATAAACCATAACATTTTGGCTGTATTTTATATGATGAGATTTTCCAGTTTTAAACACTTAAATACACAGAAAATAGATGTGGATGTAAAGAATCAATTTTATTTTAAAAACATTTATTAAACATCTAAAAGGTGCATCATACTAATCAAATAAAAAAAAAATTAAACAAAACATAACTAACGCAAGCAGAAATGTAACTGTGATAGAAAATAGAGAAAAACTTGATATGGCATTATAGCCTACTGTACTATTCACTCTTCAAATAAATATCACTATCAATCTCATTTTATCATGGCAACTAAAATAAAGTGAACTAGTCTCTGATGTCTTCCAAATTGTTGATGAGACTGTGTGAGATTGTGGAGGACATTTTCCCTGTCATCCTCTTCATTTTGAGGAGAAGCTGTTCCACAGGGCCCCTGAACACATATTGGCATGTACTATGTTTTGAACAGTACTATAGTAAAGTACTTCAATAACCTGTTGTAGTAATACTATAGTTGCTATGGTAACACAAGTGTAATATAAACAAATGACCCAATGCTGTAGTTCTTTTTTTTTTTTACAATATAGGGTATATTAAATTACAATTCACCACACTTTACTGTAGTAAAACTACACTTTGTATTTCATTTTATGAGTTCACAATTCTTGATACTACAGTATGCTGAAGCATTCATTAACAAGTTGTAAATAACACTAGCCTAAAACATAGGCAGTATACCTAACACTCAAAAACACTAGTATTTATTATAGAATTTACCTTAACCTGTAGGTAAATAGTGTAGCAATATATAAACCATATCAACATTCTTGGGATAACTATTTAACACAAGGATGTCTTAAGAGCAAAAACACGAAAAGAGGAGGAAACAAGGCACAAATTGTGAGTCTGCATCATCTGACGGGGCGAGAGCAGATAATTCGCACATGAGCAGCCGTGTTTTGAGTGTATGTGAGGAGTTTGTCCACAAACAGAGGAAACTGGCACGTTCGCTTGCTTGTATTACATGGATGGCCTCTCGACTTGTAATACTTCGCTTACGACATTTGTCAGTGAAATAACGTCATATCCACGTACGTCCATCTCGTGAATGTACTGTCTTCTATTTTCATCTATTTGCTGCTTTTTTACTGCACGTTAGGGCTTAACATTACTGCGAACTGGGCTGAGTCAATAGCCCCTGACCTCGAGCTCAGAGACTGAAATCATTCCGTGTTCAAAGTAAAAAGTTCCAATAGCCAGAGGGAGATTAATGACAACACACATGTATGTTCATTCACCACGAACAGGAAATAGAACTGCTATTTTTTATTTGTTATTGTCTGTGGGCGAAAAGTTTGTTGTAACGCACGTGTTACTGAACATGTACCGAGTAAAATATTACTGAAAATGTATTAATAATGCCTTACACTACTGCGTTACAGGAAAATGTAATATGTTACTGTAATACATTATTTTTGTAACGCATTACTCCCAACACTGTTGCTAAATGCATTCTGTGTAGAGTAAATGGAATGGGACTCGACATTGCTTTGTTTTTAATGGATTGCAAGAAACTAGATTTGAAAAGAATTCTACTTTTCTACTTGAAGAGCCAATTGTGTGTGGAGCACACTATGATATATCAGGTGATAATTTACCAGGTCTCATGAATATTGTGAATAATACAGGGCCTGATTTTTAGGATGTGGAAACAATATCAACTTTAATCAATCAAGCCTTTATTTGTCACATATACCTCCATGTATTCACATACACTGACATATAGTGAAATTGGACCCCCCTGACCATACACAAACATCACATTTCAGGGAGAGACAGGTCAACAGGAGGTAGCATTTAGAAAAAAAGGAAGCAAGATACAAAAGAAAGATAGGCAAAAAAAAAAAAAGTCAAGCACATACACATAGACAAGACAAAACATCGCAACAGGGAATTGGAACAGGGGATGTGGATATAGTCCAGTAAGGGCGGGCAGCCATCCGTCCTGCAGCTGTGAGAAGCACTGGTCACAGACCCGCCTACCCCCTCCAGTGGGTGAAAGCACACGAAGGCGTTGGATAAGGGCTCGGTAATGAAAGTCTTATCTGTAGCTGTGTATGTGTGTAAGCCTGTAGAGTCCAACAGGTGTCCTTGGCAGGGAGCAGGAATTTCAGAGCGTCTCCTTATCTTGCTATCCAGGAGAAGTTGTTTTTTCTCCAGCCGAGGCCATCTGGCTGGGAAAACACTGGGAGCCGAAAGAGAAGAAAGTATTTCAAATTTAGGTCAATATCTGCCAATTTTACAGATATTTAATGTCCGTCACTGGTCTCCAGTCCTGGCCAAATCTTGTTGCAAAGCCGCTAATTTCACCCCGATGTTTTCAAATTTGCGGTCTAATACAGCAGTCTGATTAGCAGCATACCTGCCCATTATAGTTTCAATCAAGCAGGCCAGCTTGGTGGGGTTTTGAGCAGCACTGACCGCTTTTATCAATCGTCGATACCCCAGGGCCCCGCATAAGCCCATCAGCAGAAACCCTGTTATCAAAGTTCCGAATAGGTAGATATCTTCAATATCCTCCAGGGACAGAGCAGCCAGGCACACGACACGCCACTTCTCCCACCCGTCCATCATGTATCCAGCTGCAAACGTCCTGGCAGGACAAGTGGGCTCTCCCGAGCCCAAACTTCTTGTTGAGAAGATGGTGTCAATCGCGTTTAGAGACCAGTTGATCAAATCCATAATTCCTTATTTGTTTGGATAGCAGGGCACGGAGAGCCTCAGAGATAGAATAAGATGAGACAAGAAGAGCCAGCCAGGGAAGATAAGGGACGGAGAGGGAAAAAGTGTGACCGCCTTCGTCGAGAGCCAAAGAAGAAGTCTTTTTTAGGGGTAAAATCTGTACGCTTTATTAAACATTTTTTAGATAAGATAAATACGCTTTTAGAATATGCAAGAAAGGAATTTACTTGAGGAATATAATGTAAATTGTATGCTTCCAGACTGAAGATTTTTTTTTCTGATATTTGTTTTACCCCAAATTGTATCATTATACTAGTCCCTTGTTGAAGATGGATCTTGATGAACAGACTGATTTTTGTTTCAGTAAAAGGAAAATCTTTGTACAAAAGCATTGTAAAGTAACAAATGCTAAATGGCTAAAAAATAGAAGTGATACTGTGTGGAGAAAGAAGTTAGAAATTACTGACTTATCAAAGCCAGTATGGAATGTCCTTTATAAACCACCATTACCGAAAAGCGCTGGTGAGAATACTCCATGGGGCCATAGCAGTCAATTTTTTGTTGCTATGCTGAATCCTAATGTTAGTGAAATGTGTCTGTTCTGTAATGAGAGAGAGAGACAGTTTTTCATTGTTTTATGCTTTGTAACAGACTTTCCTCTTTATTTTATATTTTAGAAATTCTGTTTGTTTGTTTTTTTAGGTGTTATTTACAAAAAGAGATTTTATTCTTGGGTACAAATGTAGTTGAAAGAAAAAAGTTAAATGTCAGTTGATTCATTTTAAGGTTGGTACTGCAAAATGTGTCATTTGTTACGAGAAAAAACTAAATAGACCAAAAGGGAGATCAAGAAATTGTATCAGTTTTTAAGAATATGTTAAAATCACAAATTGTAACAGACTATGCTTTTTATAGACTCTCTCTCTCTCTGGTGCATGCTGGGAGTATGAGGTGTAGCTGAGTGCGTGTTTAAGAGCATTGAGTGATTGCTATTTCTATCTCTTTTCTTATTATACTTTTCTTTTTCTTTTTTTTCCCTCTTTTTTTCCTCTCACTGTATAGTCAGTGTAGAGAACGTTTTTTGTAATATGGATGACTTAACAGACATCGGTATGGCGTTTGTTCAAGTTCCAGGAGCGTCAACTCTGACATTTCGTAATGGGTGCAGGTGTGTGGCAGACCCTGGAGTGACCGTGGAAGACCTGTAACCCCTCAATCCGCTCCAGCAACAAAAGTTACCATCTTAAATGTTCCACCTTTTTTAAGTAATGAGGCCATCCTAAAAGAACTACAACGTATTGGTAAGATCGCTAGCCCTGTTAAAGCGATTCTGCTCTGATGTAAAAATGCCGCGCTGAAACATGTTCTGTCAGCAGGTTTCATGTCCTTAAACTACTCAGAGCGTACTTTGGAAGCATCCTTTCGTATCATTCATGAAGAGAATTCCTTAATGATATATGCCAGCACTGAAAGCATGAGGTGTTTTGAATGCAGATATGTGGGTCATAAAGAATTTGTATGCCCACATAAAAATTAACAATCATCCCAAGCTGAGACAAGTAACACGGACACATTGAGATTTTAAGGGCGAGACAAAAAGACAGGACAGCAAGAGGTGAGTGAGCTGGATGTTAATATTACTAATAATGTGGAGAAACATATTGTAGTACTGTTAGCGATGCCGATATGAGTAACGCTAAATGTGATGAATGTAAAGCTTAGAGTGATACCAAAGCTGTGTGTGAGGGTAGCGCTACAGAACAGGAAGGTGGTTCAGAGGAATTTTTTGATGATGAAATGGAGGGGTTGTCACAGTGCACTGATAATGGACTGAGAGATGATGATGAACAATGGTCTGAGGTTGTGAAGATGACTGATAAGGGTCTATATACTCTAGATCAAATTAATTCCAAATTAATAGTACAAAGCTATTTCCTCGGGTGGCTGGTGCCGCCACTGGAGAAGTAAGCTGAGACCCCCGTCTAAGGAGGGTGGGTTATCTGTGTCTCTCAAGGCCAGAGCCCACACCGCTGCGGGCCATGCCGCTTCTGCCGTGCCCCACGGCCTCCTGGCTGAGCTGCAAAGGGGCGGTTCTTCCCCAGGTTTATGCATAAGCATCGCTCGGTGACCGACTATGCTCCCATGACATTCAAGTCTGCCGCCTGTGCCCGGGGAGGACAGGGACTTTACCCAGGAATCCTAGGTGGTGAAAGATCAGCCGTGTGCGATGGAGCAGGTAATCTCATGGTGGGATGGAAAACTGCCCTCCCCATTAGACCCGTCCGCGCTGGCTGTTTCTTGCTGAGTGCGCTTCTCCTGAGGCTCCAAAAGGCTCCGCTGTCCCAGTCCATTCCATGGCTAGTGAACGCGCCAAACCCCCCCGCGGGGAGTTGACGCTCCTGTCACAGGTCGCTGTTAAGTTTAGTAACTGGACTGCGAAGCAAACTTGAGGCGGGCCGCTTGGAGAGGAAAAGAAACGTTTTTTCCCTGGTGGAGGCCGGGGCTCCCCCACAAATGTATGTAGCGATCCAAAAAGAGCGGCTTTCCCTCCCTCTGGGTGTGGAAGCCCAATTGTTGCCAGCATGGGACGCGCTGCCTTCCAGCTCTCAGCTTTGGTGCATTTTGCCACAGGCTTGTGGGTGCCAGAGGATGAGCTCCTTTCTTGCACCTCCAGCCACTCCGCGGGATCCTGGGAGGTAGGTAGGAGTCAATCTCTTTTTTTCACCTCTTCCTCGGGACGCTCCGCTTCCTGGGATGAGCACTCCTCATCCCGAAGCTGGCCCTCCGCGGATACGTCAGGGATTCCGGTGATGCTGCCTTGTTCGGGCACTGTCGGCCTGGTTAGCGCTACTCAGCCCGTGCAGTAGCTCAGACGGACGGTCAGACTCGGCTATGCATTTCAATTCGCTGTTGGCCTCCCGAGTTCACGGTTGTGTATTTAAGCAATCATCGCTATGCCACCCCCTGTCTCGCGTGAAAAGATTGTTATCCTCCTGGCGAAGGATATAATCAAGCCAGTCCTCCAGCCGAGATGAAGAGCGGGTTTAAGCCCCCCTTCATCGTATCCAGAGAGCGGTGGGTTATACCAATCCTATCTGTCGCGCTTTGATCTGTCATTTGTTCTGGATGTCTATCAAGATGCTCATGCAGAAACGCATGCCCCAGTGCATCCGTCCGTGGGATTGGTTGCAGCTATAGACCTGAAGGACGCTCACTCCATGTCTTGCTCTCTCCCTCCTTATACTGTGATTTTTCTAGTGTTCGACGGGGGGCCGAACATGGTAGTAACAACAGTCCTCCCATTCGGGTTGTCCCTGTTTCTATGCGTGGTGGATGCCCTGTGCCTCTTTGGCGCATGCGCATCTGCATTTTTGATTATTCATTGACTGTTATTATTTTAGATCTCTGAAGTGATCGATTATGCACAGGGACCTGGTGCTCTGGCACCTCGGCCTGTTCGGGTTTCGGGTCAACGGAGTATGAGCAGGCTCTCCCCCAGGCAGAGCTTCTCTCATCTCGGGTTGGAGCTGGACTCGGTCTGCATCACAGTGCTCTCTTAGGACTCTTAGAACAAGTGTCCAGTTATGCTGTGTGTATCGAGTATGCAGCTGCAGGTTCGTAAATCGGACCCCGGTTGCATTGTCATTTCAACTGCCTGGAGCAGTTGACATTGTTTTTCGCTCTCCGCCGGTCACTACCGAAGCGAGAGGGAAAAACGTGTGTTGGTTAGGACGGCCAGCATGGCTGCGATGGCATACATCAAACGGTTGGGCGCAGCATGTCTCAATTCGCTCGCCATCTGCTCCTCCGGAGTCTTGCAGCTAAAAAGCTGCTCGCCGTTCATATCCTGTACAAGCTCTCTATGCTAGCTTATAAGCTCTCAGGACCGCTATGTTTCCTGGAAAACGAAGACTCCACCACAGTACGTTCCAGCTGTTATGGGCACGCTTCAAAGAAGCCCAGGTCATCCTGCTGTTTTTCCCGAGAGGCCCTTCGCTGGCTGCTTTTCCTGCTCTGCACAAAGGAGCTGGCTCTCAGCTGGCCCCGGGTTAGGCAATATGTGTTTTCTTTCCCCAGTGAGCCTGCTCGCACAGACACTGTGCAAGGTCGGGGAGACGAGGAGCGGGTCTCACTCGTTGAGCCTCTCTGGCCCAACCGGACCCAAGTTTCCAGACTCACACTCCTCATTATGGCCCTCCCTGATGAATTCCACGGAAAAAGCACTTCCTTTTTCTGGGATGGGCACCCTCTGGCACCCGTGGAGGGCTCTGGAACCTCTTTGGATGGTTTCTAGACAGAGCGCGGTGGACTTAGGTGACTTATCAGTGTACTTATCCATAGTATCAGTGACTTATTCATAGTTAAAACCGTCCACGTTTTTATTGCGGATGGTAGCGCGCTGGGAAAGCATAACCTCTTCAGCCGGTTTCTCAGAGGCGCGTGATGTTAATCCATCCCCACCCCCTCTCTCCCCCTCTTGGGATCTCTCTAGCCCCAGCGGTTATGATAGGTCCGTTGAGCCACTCGATCAGTATCCATAAGTTTTCTGTCCTTTTAGGCAGTTCTGCTGATCGGTATCAGGAGGGTTAGGATTCCAGTGGCATTTTCCGTCAGCGAATTGTGCCAGTAAATTGGACCAAACTACTCTTGGTTATATTATTAATATGAGACTGGAAAGAGAGTGAGCTGTCAAGGATGACACCCAAACTCTTAACCTGAGAGGTGGAGACTGAAGTCCCATCTATAGTAAGTGAGACGGAGTCAGATTTAGAAAGTGTAGATTTGGTTCCAACAAGAAGAATTTCAGTTTTATCACTGTTTTAGGAAATTTGAAGTGAACCAGCATTTTATTTTTAGAAAGGCAGTTATTGAGAGTGTGAAGGGGGAATGGAAAGTTAGAGAGGTAGAGCTGGGTGTCATCTGCATAGCAGTGGAAGTGTATATTGAATTTACGAAAAATGTTGCCAAGTGAAAGGAGATAGATTAAGAAGAGAAGGGGCCCCATGACAGAGCCCTGTGGAACACCTGTGGTAACTGGGGAGGACTGTGATCTGAAGCTTTTGAGTTGAATGAACTGAGTGTGCCCAGAAAGATATGAGTGAAACCAGTCAAGAGGGGTGTAAGTGATACCGATGGAAGATAATCTGTTGAGAAGGATGGAGTGAGATATTGTATCGAAGGCTGCACACAGATGGAGTAGAATGAGAATAGTGATGGATCCAGAATCAGCTGCCATAAGGAGATCATTAGTGATTTTGATGAGTGCAGTTTCTGTGCTGTGACGGGACCTGAAACCAGACTGAAATTGTTCATAAAGGTCTAAAGTCTGCAATATGATGCAATGTTTAAACTGGGATAAGGTTGCAAAGATTTATTTTTTATTTAATACAGTTTCAATTGTGTATCTTCAAACGAAAAGGAATGAATAATGTTGTTTATGTTCTTTTTTCCTGTTAAGAATTTAACTGAGCCTTTAATTGTCATTTTTAAGGGATTTATGAAGCATAAATAGTCCTCACTTTAGGTCACAAAACTGAATGAAGTTGAGTTAATAAAGCTTTTATTAACATACAAATTAACTATTAGTATATGCCTGAATAATAAGAATTCTAAATGTTATTTTCAATAGTTTATTAAATAACTCATTTTAAACGATCTTAAAAATCACCAAATATGCTTAAATAACTGGTTTGTAAATAATGCAATACTTAATTTAGTAATGAAAAATAAATCATTAACAAAGTATAAAAGTACAGTTATTAAGCACATATAAATCATTTGTAGCTCCAGTTTTAAACTGCTTACTAATGTTTATTAATGTAGAGTTAATGCTTAACAAATAATGATTTCACTATTTGCTAATGCTTAATAAATGGTTTGTAGTGTGTAGTTATTATAAAGTGTTACCGAACTAACAATAAACAACTGCATTTTCATTAACTAACGTTAGCTAACATGAACAAATGCTGTAGTAAATGTATTGTTTATTGTTTGTTCATGTTAGTAAATGCATTAACTAACATTAACTAATGAACCTAATAGTAAAGTGTAACCCAATTTTTATACTGGATTTTTAAAAAATGATGTTCACTTCACTGTTTTTAATTCTGTAGGTGGAAAATATATTTTGACCCAATCCCAATTCTACCCCTTGGCTCTACCCCTCGTTTTGTGCATTCACGTCAAGCGGTAGGAGTGCCCCAATTCTCTTTAGCTTGAAGGCTTAGGGCTAAGGGGAAGGGGTGAAGGGGTGAATAGCCCTTCGAACGAAGATTTTTCAGGACCACACTCGAAACCAAGGGTTTTTTTTGACAAACAAACATATGTTTTAATATATACACTGTAAAAAATGTCTGTGATTTTTAACAGTAAAAGTCTGTATAATCTACAGTGAAAACCTGTTAAATGATTAACGGCTCATTTCTGTACAAAATACAGAAAATAACTGTAACAGATCTAACCTTTGCTTTCGAGAAACTAATCAGACTGTCTGAAATCTCACCACACACCCTTATTCACTAGTCCCTAAATTGGTCAATTATTTTAGTCCACTAGACAGAGTGAATGACCACAAATGAGTGAATTCAGACACCCATGGACACGTGCTGTTAACATGATTGCTATTCTGTGTATGACCCTGCCTGCCTTGATCACGTACGATCTCTGTCTTTGCCCTTCTGATCTGCTTTGGACTGATTGTTGTGATACTGAACTTCTGCCTGCACTCTTACTACGTCTTCTGGATTTGCCCCTGTGTATGTTGATTGGTTTGGACTGCTTTCCTGTTGCCGGCTATTTGCCTGATAACTCATTGATGTCTTTGTCTTACCCCTTTAATAAACTTCCGCATATGGATTCTAACAAAGCCTCAGCCTCCTTGTTACAAATACAATAACTTGCCTAATTACCCTAACTTGCCTAGTTACCCTACCTAACCTAGTTAAGCCTTTAAATGTCAATTTAGGCTGTATAGAAGTGTCTTAAAACATATCTAGTAAAATATTATTTGTCATCATGGCAAAGATAAGATAAATCAGTTATTAGAAAGGAGTTATTAAAACTATGATGTGTGGAAATGTGTTGAAATAAATCTCCGTTAAACAGAAATTGGGGAAAAAATAAACGGGGGGGGGGGGGGGAATTTTCAAGGGGGGTTATAATATCTGTCTTTACATGTGTGTGTATATATATATATATATACAGAAAATATATAATATATATATAGCACGGTTTATTAATGTTTGTGTTGTGTGTGAAATGCAGCGCGTTTTATTAATGTTTGTGTTGTGTGTAAAATACAGTTCGTTTTATTAATGTTTGTGTTGTGTGTAAAATGAAGCACGTTTCATTGATGTTTGTGTTGAGTGTGAAATGCAGCACATTTTATTAATGTTTGTGTTTTGGGAAATACAGGGAGTTTTCTTAATGTTTGTGTTGTGGGAAACGCAGCACGTTTTTTTATGTGTTTGTGTTGTGAGGATTTGCAGCAGGTGTGCTGTTAAACAGATGAAGATCTTTTCGTAGTTTGCTGGTGTTTTTTGAAATTGCATGTTATTTTCTTAAATTGCAGCACATTAAGCTCTCCAGGCCACCGTACATATTTAATAATGAAATTAAATAATTATAGTCTAATATTTAAGTTCAATCTCTTGGCCCACCAGCAGGATCGCTGTGGCCCACCAGTTTAGAATCCCTAATTCCCGGGACTTCCGGTGGCGCAACAGAGATGGTACACGCTTAAAAGTTAATCTCCGTCGTATTTTGTTTAATAAATCCCGATTTATACAACTAGTTCTAATATAAGCAGAGTTTTCAGAATGAGTACGTCAACGAGATATAAGAATACATCGAAAAATTAAAAAATACGCAAGAAAGAGACGACAAAAAACAATCACCTAGCCCTGCTAGACAAGCTAAAGCTAATGTTAGCCCACGAGACCCCGAGCTTTGTGAAGTGATGGACGAACTGAAATCGTTAAGAAGAGAAAATCAAGATGGACATAAACAAACGAAAACATCACTGACAAAATTGGAGACTTCAGTCGAGGATCTGAAATGCAAAATAAACAGTTTCGAGAGCAGAATTGGAGAGACTGAGGAACGTATCGAAGTTGCTGAGGAAACCGGAATGAGGCACGAAAGGGCGCTGTTATATCTGCTGGAACGTGAGGCTGATCTCACTGAAAGATGCGAAGACTTACAAAATAGACTTCGCCGAAATAATTTGAGAATATACCAAATCCCTGAGGGTTGCGAAGGAGAAAACACAGTGGGGTTTGTAATAAGTTTGCTTACCACTGTTTTACAATTGCCTCAGGAATTGGTCATAAAGATTGAAAGAGCACACAGAGCCCTTGCAGCGAAACCCAAAGATCCCGCCGCACCTCCTAGATCAATAATAGTGAGATTCTTGGACTTTGCTGTTAAAGATGCAATCCTACGACAAGCCTGGTCACAGAAAGAAGTAATATACAATGCGAAACGGATCTACTTTGACAATGACTACTCGCCAGAGTTACAGAAGAAAAGAGCACAGGTGCGAGACGTCATGAAACAGCTCAGGACGAAGAATGTGCGGGCGCAGTGTGTCTATCCAGCACAGATAAGGATCCATTTCGAGACGGGAGTAAAGACGTTTTCTACAATGATGGACGCTGCACTGCAGCTGCGTGAGCTGGGAATTAAAGTCCGAGTGAATGAACGAGACAGACAAGCGAGAGAAGTACTGAAAACAAGATGGTCACTGCAAGGGAAAAGTGGACGCGGCATGGACACGGCATCACTGACAGATGCGGATCTCAAAGCGTTTCTACAGAAGGACTGAACTGTTCAAAGTATGTAGACAATACAGATATTAAAAGGATATTTCGCTCCAGAATGCAAGTAAACTCTGGTTAAAATATAGAAGAAAACCTTTTTGTTTTTTGTTAATTATATTGTCAATTGTTTTTCTACCTTTACTATCGGGATAATTTACTTTATTTACAACAGTCGGATGTTTTTCTGATACTTTACGGAGTGGAAATCACTCCTGGAGGCAGCCGTGTTTCAAAACAGAATGGCTGCAAGCACTCAGTGCGCTTTTGATACCCCAGAGAGTCAACGCCACAACTCTCTGCCCCTTTTACAACGGGATTTGGCCTATGGGAGGAAAACTGGGCCGAATGGATGTGTGGAAGCCTTGTTCATGTATATAGTTTATGTTTTCGTTTTTGTTCAAGTGAATTACTGCCCCTTGACAGCCAAAGTATTTACGTATTTATTTCATTCAGATTTTTTTCCCCTTTTTTTCCTTTTCTTTCCTTTACTTTATTATTATTATTATTATTATTATTATTATTATTATTAAGTTTTACTACTGGAACATGTTGGATACTTGCATATATAAGTTTTATAACAAATTGAATGGAGGATGTAGTTTGTGTTAGTTATAATGTGAAAGGTCTGAGCAGCCCAATTAAAAGAAGGAAAATATTTAATCAGCTTAAAAAAATGCAATGTTCTATCGCACTTCTTCAAGAGACACACCTATCGGATGAGGAGCATTTAAAACTTAGAGGAGAGTGGGTGGACCAGGTTTATAATGCCTCATTTTCTAAAGGGAAGAAGAGAGGTGTAGCAATCATGTTTGCCAAGTCAATCTTCTTTAACTTGGAGCAAATGTACAATGACAAAGAAGGAAGATATGTCATGGTAGTTGGAACAATTGCAGGCAAAAAAATTACAATTCTAAACCTTTATGCACCCAATGAAGACCATCCACAGTTTTTCAAGAATGTTTTCTCTTTATTAGTACAAAAAGGTGAGGGAATATATTTAATTGGTGGAGACTTTAATTGTGTACTAGATAGTAATCAAGGTTACCAGAGGAAAGGGGACCACAGGCAAAAAAAGTAAAAGTTCTTTTAGGAATAATCAAAGAATTAGGATTAGTAGATGTATGGAGACACCTACACCCCAAAGAGAAGGATTTTACTTTTATGTCACATGTGCATGGGAGTTACTCCAGAATAGACCTATTTTTTACTTCTAGAACAGATTTACATAATGTCAAAGAATGACAAATAGATTCTATAACTATATCTGATCATGCACCAATTAGGTTAAAACTTAATTTAGGACAAGGTGAACAGTTTAAATACTGGAGATTAAATGTGTCAATACTTAATGATTGTAAGGCCAAAAAAGAAATAAGAGAACAAATAAGTGAATATTTTGATATTAATGATAATGGGTTGGTAACTCCCTCTATTTTGTGGGAGGGGGCCAAAGCCGTAATAAGAGATAAAATAATAGAAATAGCATCTAGAAATAAAAAAACAAGATTAGCTGAACAGAAAGTACACTCAAAAAAATGATTTTTGCCTGTAATTGAAATTAAGCAAAGGATTTAAATAAAGTTTATTTAAAAAAGTGTAAAATAACTGTTATTGATACAAAATATGCTGTCTCAACATGAATTTATTGGACTCAAAACAAACCTGCTCAAATTACATAAACTCTACCTAATTTGTTTCCGTAAAGAGCGAATGCTGATGCTGCGCATGCGTATTATTTCAAAACACCAAAGGCGCCAAGACGGGCACGCGCATCGGTTAGAAACACTGAAGGCGGGCTGCAGGCAGGTCTGTGGACAAGTCAGGCACGAGGGAGACAACGGTAGCAAGGAAGAAAAAGTGAAGAAATCGAGAGATTATACAAGGTAAGATATTTTATACATTTGTGATTGATGTGGACAATGTTTTTTATGACGTCATTCTTTATTATGATCGATATTGATTCGTCGTCACATGTTGGCGAATTTACTAACATTGTACATTTTAGGCCGTCCCTTTCTATTTTAAAATTAACCATCGTTTGAGTATGTGCATCCTTTTTGCAGTTAACAGATTGCTTGCATGATTTTAAAACAGTGTAATTTCGACGTACGTTAATTCTCTTTGCCAGCACGTTGACTTTTTATGGTTAGAACACGTTAAACATTATAATGTCTTGTAAAATTATGACTTCTTGTTAAAAAAAGAATCTGTTATCGCTTATCTGCAATTTGGGTCACTTTAAGCTCTATACGGTCTACTATATTCATCTTTTTAGGAAGACTGGACGTTTATAACTTAATAATAATAGATTAACGTTAGCCATCTCGACGTAACTTTGTTTTGCATTACCATGCTTAACGAATATGACAAAGTGCTGTACAAACTCGACATTATTTGAAAGTTGCATGTAAAAGTCTAAAGGTTCATGTCATACGAAAATCGTGATACAGGTAAAGTTGGTTTTATATTCACACATTCGTTCAGTGACAACTTGTGACACACTCCCTATATTGTTGATCACGGCATTTTTAATATTCACTCAGCAAGTATGACTTGAAAACAACATTACTACTGTTTATTTGACTGTGTTGTACTTTGATAGTCATTGGCTGCTAATATGATTTCGGCATTTAGAGTTTGCAAATAATACTTTTATGAAATTATATTATTAAGCAGAAAGTCAGAATGTGTGAATATAAAATCAACTTTACCTCTATAAAATCGTGTACAAGAAGTGAAAAATGTAACGTTAACCTTAGTCTAATTTCATATATGTATATATATGTATATATATATATATATATATATATATATAATTCATTTTCTTTTCAGCTTAGTCCCTTCATTAATCTGGGGTCGCCACAGCAGAATGAACCGCCAACTTATCCAGCATATGTTTTTTGTAGCGGATGCCCTTCCAGCTGCAACCCATCTCTGGGAAACATCCATACACACTCATTCACACACATACACTACAGACAATTTTAGCCTACTCAATTCACCTGTACCACATGTCTTTGGACTGTGGGGAAAACCGAAGCACCCGGAGGAAACCCACTTGAAAGCGGGGAGAACATGCAAACTCTACACAGAAATGCCAGCTGACCCAGCCGAGGCTCGAACCAGCGACCTTCTTGCTGCGAGGCGACAGCACTACCGACTGCACCACCACGTCGCCCATATATATGTGTGTGTGTGTGTATATATACACATTTTAAAACTACATAATTTTTTTACATTTAGTTAGAATATATGCAAGCTACTTGTAAATTTATTTAAAACAAATTGTGTATGTAAAAGTTAGTTGATCATGCAAATTTCATTACAAAACTGTAATTATATGTATTTTTTACCATTTCAGAGACCTCTTGTTGTGACATTCTACATTGTGTCCAGTTTGGGACAATCACTCAATTACAGTAAGTGTTGTTGTTCGTTGTTGTATTATATATATAACTAAGCTTGTTTTACTTTGTAAAATTGTTACTTTTCTCACACTCATGTTTTATTTTTAATGATGTGACTTTTGAGAATGTGGCAATGTAAAGTGTGTGGCACAGAAGTATCCAGTAGGTATGAGTTATTGAAACATTCTAAGCTCAAACATGGACATTTTGGGGCAAGATTCAGGCATCCTTGTGTATACAGTAACTGTCCTTGCACATTTAAATCATGGAATAACCTTTTAAGTCATATATACCGTGCCCACGTTGATCAGTCATCTTCTAAACAAAATCAGTTAGCCACATTTTCATGTCAGCTGTGTACATGCATTGAGTCAGTTGAAAGAGATTACTTCAGTCATCTAAATGAACATCTGCGTAAACATGAAACAGTGACTTGTGTATTTGAAGGGTGTACATTTAAAAGTAACATTTATAACACATTTCATTCACACAAAAATAGGAAGCACAATCCACATTGTCTAACTGACTTTAAAGTAACTGTTGTCACTGTCACTGCAGACTGTCAAGAGCCAGCCAGTTCTCCCATTGATTTTCCCACATGTTCAACAGAATCTGTGTTAGAGTCATGCAGTGATGCTAATACTGATAATGATGTTTTTAAGGGAGGTGTTCTTAATATCGCCCTTGTTTTATTAAAGTTGGAAAACATTTTGCATGTCCCAACCACAGCAGTTGATGAATTACTTCAGGAACTATATTATTCGTTAACTTCAGCATCAAATCAAGTAACTTGTAGCATAATTTCTGACATTTTTAAAAATCACAACTTAGAAATTGATGAATCTGTCATACAAGAGCTTTCTGAAGCAGCAGGCAGGTCACATTCCTTGGTGAAAGCCATAGAGAAAGGTGGTCCCCTTGCCACTGCATGGACATGTAACAGTTGTAGAGCCAACTGAGTTTATCCTTAATCAAAAAAGTCGGAAAACCTATCAGTATATACCAATTTTGCCTTCTCTTCAACTGTTGTTTAATTGCTGTGATATTTTACAGTGTGTTACTGGGGATCAAGAAAGACAGAAAACTGATTCAGGGGCAGAGAAAGAACCGCACTACAGGTCTATCAGAGATGGTCTTTATTGCAAGGAAAACTCATTTTTTTGTGGGGAGGAATTAAAAATATCATTGTCATTGTATGTTTTTACATTGTATTTTGAACTCTGCAACCCTTTAGGCACTTCACGTAAAAAGCATAAACTTTGTGGGGTGTACTGGATTTTGAATAATTTGCCACCTGGATGCAGCTCCACACTTTCATCTTTCTATCTGGCAGTTTTATGCAAGACTGAACATGTAAAGTCATATGGATATGGTACAAATTTGGACCCCCTTTTACAGGAATTGATCACTTTAGAGAGTCACTGTGTCTACATTCCAGGGCTTGGACGGTTTGTGAAAGGTTTAGTCCAGTCTGTCATTGCAGATAATTTAGGGGCCCACAGTTTAGCAGGCTTTATAGAAAGCTTCTCTGGTGAGTACTTTTCCAGGTTCTGCATAGGGAAGAGATTCGAGATTCAAGCTGAATCTGTTCTGACTGGCAACTTTGCCCTTAGAACAAAATAAATTCATGATGCGCATGTTGCATATGCAAAAGAAAACTCTGTAGCATTTTGTGGAGTAAAAAGAGGTTGTGTGTTAACAGAGAATTTATCTCACTTTCATGTTACTAGAGGCTATCCACCAGATATTGCACACGACCTGTTTGAGGGTACTGTCCCATTTGAACTTGCACTCTGCTTGAAAGAATTAGTTTCCAAGAAGTACCTGTCTCTTGATACTCTAAACACATTGATCTTGAACTTCCCTTATAAGTGGGGTGATAAAACCAATAAACCACACGTTATTCCATATACATATGCTTCCAAGAAGACGATTGGAGGTAACGCACATGAAAATTGGAATTTAATGAGATTGCTTCCATTCATCATTGGAGACTTGATACCAGAGACTGAGCCTGCTTGGATCATACTTCTTGATTTGAAAGAAATAGTTAAACTTGCTGTAGCCCCTATTCATAATGAAGAAACAATAGTCTACTTAAACTGCAAAATTGTAGAGCACAGACACAGATTTGTTAAAGTTTTTCCAGCACAACTGTTACCAAAACATCATTATGTGGAGCATTATCCACAGATGATAAAATTTTTTGGACCTCTTGTAGGGCAGTGGACTATGAGGTTTGAGGCAAAACATAGTTTCTTTAAGAAAGTTGCTCGCCACACAAATTGTTTTAAAAACATAACGCTCACACTGGCTGCCAAACACCAGCAAATGATTGCTTATCAGATCCATTCTTGTAACCTTAAGAAGTCCAGACTTGAAGTTACAAGTGTCTCCACACTTTCTGTGGATGTTTTAAACAAGGAAGTGGTAGAAGGCTTAAGACAGAAATAACCAGGGATTAATGAAGTTCATCTGGCAAAAAATGTGACAAACAATGGGATAAATTATAGAACTGGTATGCTGATTTCGTTTGGGTCAGCAGGTGGGCTCCCAGAATTTGCTGAAATTCTTTAAATCTGTATTGTCAAAAGCAGATAAAATTTTGTTGTGAAGGTACTGTGTGCATGGTATCAAGAACATTTTAGAGCTTTTCAGTTAACTGTCTCTCCTGACAGAGAGGTTTCCCTGATTGATTTAGATCAGCTAACTGATGCTTATCCACTGTATGATTATATGGTAGGAGGAAGACGAATGGTGACTCTGAAGAGGCACATCCTCATTTAAGGTAACTTATTTATCAAGTGTTTTGTTTAAAATAAGTTGCAGCATAACATTTTATTACTGATTTGTGTCATATTTTGCTTCATACCCTCTTTTAGAAAAAGAAAGATGTCGAATCCAGTCAATCTAAGGATTGTTTTTGGTGGGAATGAAGATGCAAGAAAGCTTGCACTTAAGACAGGAATCCCAAAGTCTGTGGATGACCTTGTCTTTGAAATAATGACTGTTTTTGGTATAAAGCAAAAGTTTAGGCTCCAGTACAAAGATAAGGACTTTGGAAATGAATACATGAATCTCGTATTACCCACTCAAATTGAAGACAGGGATACCCTGAAAGTGTTTTTTCTGTCAACTGATGACTTTATCTCCTCCTGCATGCAAGAGACTGCACCTGATGTACCTTCTTGTTCTAGCATTCTTGTTTCTTCACCCAGGACAACCTGTAGCTCTGACTCTCCTGACATAGGACATGTTAGCCCTTTTGAATTTGACTCAGTCTCAGAAGTCTTGTCTGAGGACTCATTTTCCAGCAGCACTGAGACTCTTGATTACATCTCCAGAGTCAAGATCCAGTTCTTGGCCTCAGGTTTTTGTAATTCCTCATTTATCTTGTTCTGCTGAAATTCAGCTTCAGAGAGCTGACACAGAGTTCAACAAAAGTGGAATGCTACATATTCCCCCACCCAAATTAAGATCTGACGTTCTTGAAGGCATGGCTGAGGAGATCTTTAAGTATGCCGCATACCCCACTAATAGTCAGCTTGATCAGGCAGCTGAAGCCTTGATAAATGCCCACCCTTGCTTGAGGGAAAAAGGAACTCGCACTGGCCATGAAGGATGGAAACACTATCTAAAGATAAAGATGGCTAATTTCCGTTCAAAACTCAGCAAAATTGGACACCCAGAAATCGCTGTCAATTCACTTAAAAACAAGCATGAAGGTCAGGGTAAAGCAGCATCAAACATCAAAAAGCCAAAAAAAGCAGAGGTGAATTTCCTTCCTTGTCTTCCAAAAGGAGAAACAGCTGAAAGTATGGAGAAGGAAAGAATTGCTCTCTTGACAGAAGTGAAAAAAAAAATAATGAGGCAGTCATAAAAGAAAAAATGCACTTGACCTTCTCTTATAGACGACAAGAGTTGGTTGAGGACATGCCAATGGTTTCTGATTTACAAAGTAGATGGCCTGCGCTGTTAACAGTCAATGAAGTAAGTGTTGGTGATATTTACATAATTATTTTATACATTTCATTAAATTTTTCCACAATTTATCTACATTTCATCATCTGCATTTCCTTTATTTCTTTTAGATAAATGCAGAGTTTATGCAGATAACGACAGTGCCCCTTCTGTCAAAGTTTTTCGCGCAGCTGGACAAATACACTGCTAATCTACAGAAAGTTTTCAGCAACAAAGAAGGTGCTTCTGGACAGAAGATATCACATATTATGGCAGTGGCAGACAAGGTGTGGTAAATTGCATTACATTAAAAGTTACATTAAAACTCATTTGCTCTTGAACAGACCAAGTACACAAGTTTCACTCTCTGTGTCACGCAGCTCATATGAATTTGAAGTGTAAACTACTTGATAAGCACATCAGTGTATCTGTGTGGAAACATCAAGTGTGAACTGAAAACCCTGCCTTATGATGAAACATTATTTCTGATTTTATTTAAATGCTGCAACAGACAATACATGTTTCAAAAAATGTACATTCCAAACAGTCAGAAAAAAAATAATTGTTCAGAAACTTTATTTATATGCTGGAAATATTCTTAGGTCGGTGGTGTAGTGGCCTTATCAGAAATGCATCACTGGTCATTTGTGATCACTGATCATTTGTGATCTTTCCACCATGTTGGTTTTTAATATATTGCCATGTCTAATATTGTATACTTTTGTCTAATTTTTTAGTGTTGTGACATACACATCAAGCGAGATTGTGTCATACAGAGTCTGTGTGTGTAAATCAATAAGGACATTACAACAGTCGTCAAAGAATTCGAGGTTTGTATACATTGACAGTCTGAATGTTGCCAGTATTTAACTGAAACTTTTAGTAAAACTGAAAGTATTAATGTTTTGTTTATTATTATTAAATTATTTAATATTTATTTGCTTGTTTATTTTAGGACAGCAACCCTGAAGTAGCAGAAGCAAGAATTTCTGAGACCACTCTGGGGATTTTTGTGATTCGTAAGGATCCCCAAAGGTTCAAGCACTTAAAATTAGAATGTTTCAGTGAATAGGACATACACTGTTTGCCTATATGGTTCAAACAACTGGAATGACATTGAAAACTAGACAAGAATGCCCTAAAAGATATATTTCCACCGACTGATGACACTGATGCCATGGTCTGCACTTTCTTGCTTTTTTTTCTGAAATTTTTAATACAGGATATTTTACCCATTTTACTTTTGCATCCGGGAAGCCAATGAATTTATTTTCCTTATGTGTTGAGACTGTGTTACACCTCCAGATCTTGGCTTCCAAATAGAGGTTTTTCATGTTCATGTTTTTCATTTTTCAGTGTTTCATGTTGCTCTGAAATTCTGATTTAGAGAGCTAAAATAGTTAAATAAAAGTGGAATGCTTCTTATTCAACCGCTCAAAGGTCTTAAAGGGACAGCTCTCTCAAAAAATGAAAATATAATCACTATTTACTCTCACTCAATTAATTCCAAACTTTTATGAGTTTTTTTTTTTTGAACACCAAAAGAAGATATTTTGACATTAAATTCAGTTGTAGGAAAAACAAATACTGTGGAGGTCTAGGTTTCCAGCTTTCTTCAAAACATCTTCTTTTGTGTTTAACAGGAGAAAAAAACTAAAGTTTGAAACAAGTGAAGGGTAAGTAAATAATAGAATTTTCATTTTCGGGTGAGCTATCCCTTTAAAGCCATGACAGAGATCTTTAGGAATGCCCTCTGCTGTAAGTAGGACATGTTTTGCTGTTTTAAATGTTAAAAAGTGTAAACCTGTTATATGTATTAAAAAAAGTGATGCAAAATTCAGATAAGGAAAGCAATCATTTTACTTTACATATTTTTCCTTTTTAAAATTTATTTTATTTAATTGCATTTTGTGTTTAGGTGTTATTTCATTATTTTATTGTGATTTCATTGTAAGGGTCATTGTTAATTGCTTTAACAAACATTTAGTAAGAGAAGGGATCATTTACTTTTGTGTTATAGATCAGGAGCAGATGCACATGACAATGTTACTAAATTATTAATGTTTAATGTTGAATTATGTTTCTTTGTTGATGCCTGTTACTTATAGGCACACAACTGAAGTCACACATGAGTCATAACCGAAAAGCTATTGCAGTTATTTGTTAAGCACTGCATTTCAGTATGTTTTTGTCAGATTTGATGGTATTGGATGTCAAACTCGTGGAGCAATTACACAATAAATGTTAAAAAAATGTAATTTGTGTTGAGCATTTATTTAATATACATAGGAACATAAAAGGTAATTAAATAAATCAAATAACAATAACTTATTAGAAATGAGTATAGTTTATGTATTATACAATCATAAAACGGAATACAGCAGTTGTCATAAAATTTATTTAATTCATTAATGTTAACTCAACATAAATGGATGAGATATAAACTAGTGTTAACTTTTACATTGGATTTATGTGATTAAATTATATGAAAAATTGACATCCAATTGAATTACATAAAGTTTAACTTTTGGGGTTAAATATTTATTTGAGTGTAATAGAGAATGAAATTAGGAAATTAGAAATCGAACATAAACAACAGGCAAAATTCAAATATTAGAATGCTTAAAACAGGAAAGAAAGAAACTGGATGATTTACATATAAAGCAGAGGGGGCACCTAGATTTGTAAGCAGAAAATATTATGAGATGAGTAATAAAGCTAGCAGGCTTTTAGCTTTTCAATTACGCAAGGCTCAAGCAAGCAGGGCTGTTCCAAATATCAGACACCCCGATATACTAATAATGTTAACTCAACCAAAGGACATAGTGAATGCATAAGTCACCAGGGGTAGATGGACTACCTGGGGAATTTTATAAGACATTTGTAAATGAATTGGCACCAAATTTATGCAAGGTATATAATTATGTGTTGCAGAGTGAAGATCCACCACATTCGTGGTCTGATGCAATCATTACTGCATTTCATAAAAGTGGAAAGGACCCTACACAATGTATGGCGTACAGACCAATAAGCTTACTATGTCAAGATATGAAAATTTTAACGTCAATATTAGCAATTAGAATTCAAAAACATATTAAAAACTTAAATAAACCAGATCAGACTGGATTCATCAATGAAAGACATGCAATAAATAATATATAAAAAACCTTAAATTTACAGCAGATTGGAAAAGATAGCAAAACACCCTCAATGCTTCTCAGCTTGGATGCTGAGAAAGCATTTGATAGGGTGGACTGGGTGTTTTTGGAACAGACTCTAAATTATATGGGATTTAATGACACTTTTGTTAAATGGGTAATGGTTTTTTATATAAATCCTAAATCAAGAGTTCGAGTTAATGGTCATTGTTCAGAATAGAAACAGTGAAAATACTGCCAAGACTCCTCTTTCTATTTCAATCCCTTCCTGTTTGGGTCCCGGTCTCAGAATTTAATAAATTAGAAAAACTGATTTCTAAATTTATTTGGCAAAATAAAAGACCAAGAATAAGACTTAAAATACTAATGTCAAATAAAGATAAGGGGGGGCTAAACCTTCCCAATTTAAGGTACTATTATTGGGCTGCTCAGTTGAGGGCTATTATAGCTTGGCTTGGCGTTGATAAGGAAGCAGACAGGGTTAGTATTGAATAGAATTCACTTCCTGGAGTGTCTGTGAAAGTCCTACCATTCTTGGATTTGCTAGCACAAAAGGGAGTGAAAAAAACAAATATATGGATTTAACACACTGTAAAAATTTGGTCGACAGTACAAAAAGCATTCAAAGGAACAATAACCTTATAACGTGCAATACCCATTAAAGATAACCCAGAATTTATTCCTTCTATAAAGGATGGTATCTTTAGCAGATGGGAAAAGAATGGGTTAAAAATAATTAATCAACTTTTTGATCCTTTTCTCAATTGTCTAACAGATTTACACTGAACTCTAATGATTTCTTTAGATATTTACAACTACGACACTATATCACAAATCATAAACAATGGGATATAATTAAAAGATCTCCAACAAATATAGAAAAATATTTTATAGATATCATTGAACTTGGTCTACCTACTAAAAATCATGTAGCCCATTTATATAGAAAATTAATGCTGGATAAATCTGATGACTCTTATATTAAAAGAAATTGGGAATTAGAGTTAAACAATATAATAGAGGATGAAATGTGGGAACAAATATGCATGAATTGTCATAAGGGTATAAGCAGTCAAATATGGAAGGAGTTCGACTGGAAGATGAAAATGAGGTTTTTCAGAGTTCCATTAGTAGTCGCCAAATTTGATAGTGCTATACAGTTATCACAATGCTGGAGAGATTGTGGGGAAGTGGCGGACTATGTTCACATATTTTGGGAGTGTCCCAAAATACAAGTGTATTGGCAGGAGGTTAAAAGGGAGGTTAGTAAAGTTTTGGGATTTGATATACCAATGCAACCAGTATTTTTTTTGCTTGATAGCTTCCCTCCTGATCAGTTCAGCAAGGCTCACCTATCTACACTACATATATTATTAATAACAGCTAGGAAGATAATTACAGTGAATTGGATGAAGACCCGCCGACCTACTTTGACCGAATGGACACAAAGGCTAAAACAGATATACATATTTGAGAAAATGACTGCAGATTTGCAGTTGAAATCAGACCTTTTCCAACAGACCTGGGCATTAATAGAAACATACTTACTTGATCTTTGAAAGGCTGTCAGGGGCTTTGTTTTTGTCGTAGTTATTGCCTTTACATTGGAGTTTGTTTATTTATTTATCTATCTGTCTACTTTTCTTTTTCCCCTTTTTTGTTTTTATTATTTAAGCTGTCACTATTATTTGGCTATTATTATAATTTCTATTATTATTTTCTATTTATATATTTTTTTTCTTTTTTTTTCTTTCTGAGATTGTAAACATCCAAAATAAATGTTATTTGTATAAAACTTTAATAAAAACATAGTTAAAAAAAAAAGAATCCCTAATTCCCTAATATCCCTAAAGAACCTTTTTTTCCTCTTCGTGGAATGGAAAGTTTATAAGGATGTTCAACGTTATTCACAAAATCATCAATCCTTATAAAAACCTTTATTTTATGAGATTATATGTGTTTCTACATATGTGCTGACTGACCTGTGAAATGTTCAGAGTTGAAGTAAGGGCCCAGTGGGCTGCTAGAGCCAGAGTCCAGTGCAGGCTGACCCCCAAGCCCCTGCCATCAGGACTGGCCTGTGTGTCTGTTCTTTTCTGTAAAACACACAAACATGGTTCTTTAGCTAAAAAGAAAATCCAATTTCATGTGTTCAACAGGCACATAACAAGCCTGCAATCATTATAGGGTCATGAAAGTTATCACACCTCTGATTAGAAAAAAGTTAGGAAAAAGGGTGTTTCATGTGTGGAAAGAGGGAAGGGTTTACATAAAAAGGTAGTTTAATTACTTGCATAAAAACAGTTAATGTGCACACTAGTAGCAATACAAACCCCCACACACTGAGATGGAGAATGACTTTGACAGCAGCATTTACTTCTCCCCACTAGAATCCCCTAAATGCTAGTTTTATTGATTATAGTGCAGGCATACTGTAAAAATTTGTGTTGTTGTTTTAACTTAAGAAATAAGTGTTCATGCTGCCTTGAAAGTTTAAGTTTACTTCACCAAAATAGTGAAGTTGTCTTAACTCAGTGGAGCAGGGTTGAGAGCCTTGGGAACAATGTGAGGCCGGTATCGTAAGTGATAACTAACAGCACCTGTTTCCCGCATCACTGGGTAGTGGTAATTTAATTTAAATAACATATAAATAACTTTTTTAAATGGTGCACCAGTGTCTGTATTGTATTGACGATTGATGAAAGCATTGTCTCACTCTGCCCTAATTTGAGAGCAGGGTGAGAGGGAGGTTTTTTTGCCTATCTTTCCTTATGTATCTTACTTCCTTTTTCTAAATAATACCTCCCGCTGACTTGTCTTACCCTGAAATGTCTGTGTATGGTCGGGGGGGTCCAATTTCGCTATATGTCAGTGTATGTGAATACATGGAAGTATATGTGACAAATAAATAGCACATCATCATCATCATCATCACATCATCATCATCATAAACGTTAATAAGAAAAGGTTTCATGATTATTTTTATCTAAAGATATATGAAGTGAAATATTCCATTTTGTGTCCACTTTGTGAGTTGGAAAATTGTAATTCATGTGTATCACTGTGTCTGAGACTATGTAGATTAGAAGCAATGTTGATTAGGTCAGGAAGCTATTTTGCAAGTTCTGGCCTCTTAACACCTTTATCTTTCAGAAGAACAAAGGACAGATAGCTCTTCACCATCTCCATTGCCACTTTTACTTATAAGCTTAAATAAAAGGGCCATCTCACTTAAGCCATATTTTAACAAGCACAATCAAAGTCTATACCTGCAGAAATATGTTCATCATCTTAAGTTTTCCAAAGGTAATAAAATATCAATTTAAGTAAAAGTACACTGTAAAACCCAACAGTCAAATTCATCAAATAAAATAAGTGTAGTTAACTCAAAATTTACTGGAAGTTAATTCTACTCATTTGAAAAGAGCTTTGAACTCAGTGTTAAAGTTAATGAGTTAATTAAGTGATTGAGTATGTGTTGATTGAGCATTAATAATGTACACCTGCTGTTAGCAAGCAGAATTACTGAAGAGGAACATAAAACTACAGCTGACTTCAGGCACAGCATTAAAAAAATAAAACACATTCAATCTTTCAAAAACTTTGCAGAGGATTATTGAACAACTCCACAAGCAGTATCAACAGCTTCACCTATTAATAAACTGCTTGACTTTATTTCTGTCAGACATCTACAAAATACCTTTGCAAGAATCACTGGAAACAATCTTGTAATAATAGTCAAATTGCATTGTTATTTAAATTAATTTTAAATTAAGTTGATGATGTGGTATTGTGTGTGAAGTATTGAACAAAGTAGATGCTTAATTTAACTATACTTTATAAAGAGTATCCAATGAGTCTCATTAATGGTGACACATTTCATGTTGCAGTGCATGCTGGGAGAATAATTAAAAACTCAACCATGGCTCCCAGCATGCACTGCCACAAGAAATATGTTACCACCATTGTGATTCAGACTCTGATTCTTGATGTCTCTGTGTTCAATGTTCAATGTATTACAAAGCTCTGTTCAGTTACCTTCAGAACAACAACAGGGGAAATATTATCAGTAAAGTGAAAAGCAGTACCGCAAAATTATAAATATGATCTGAAGTGACACTAACGCACACACAACGCATGCCTCCCACCAGCTACTCATGTGATATTCTTTATATATATGCATATATATGTGTTTTATTTCTTTTAAGTCTGTGACTAAAGTGTTTGTTTCGACTTCAGTGATGCTGCAGTCACACTGCACTTTTCTCCCTATAGACATTCATTCATACACAAGTAAATGCTTCAGACCAGAAACGCAAGCTCCAGCAACAGGTTTCGCAGTTCGCTGCATTGGAAAGTTCAAGCTTGGTGATTTGCTGACCTGTAAAATCGCATCACATGATTGCATGAAACCAATCGAAGATCAAAACATGACCTCTCTGGACAGTCTTTAGCTTGTCTTTAGCTTTTTTAAAATGTCTAATTATCTTGTTTAATCCCGGTTCTTTTTTCGCAGCGCCAAACAACAGTACTTTGCAAGCTCAAACTTTAGTGTGACCGCAACATAATTCTGCTTGTTAACAGCAGGTGTTCATCATTAAGGCTCAATCAACACTTACTTAATCACTTAATTAACTCATTACTTTAACTTAAATGGAGTAAGTTCACGTTACTCATATAGATTATGGTTTAAGTTGCCTTAACTTATTGGATTTTACAGTACAGTACTGCAATAAAAAAAAAAATAAATAAACATAAACAATAATATATATATATATATATATTTATCAATATCACACTACAATAATATATCTCCTTCTATCTTCTGCA
>CAIGQZ010032915.1:898677-913885 GCA_903798205.1 Danio tinwini | reverse complement strand
TATATATATATATATATATATATATATATATTCAATCATTCATTTATTCATTTTCCTTCGGCTTAGTTTCATTATTCATCAGGGGTTGCCACAGCGGTATGAAACGCCAACTTATCCAGCCAATGTAGTTCATCCAATTCACCTATACCGCATGTTTTTGGACTGTGGTGGAAACCGAAGCACCTGGAGGAATCCCACGCGAACATGGGGAGAACTCCACACAGAAATGTCAACTGACCCAGCCGGGAGCAGTTTTATGCAAAAATTTGGGCACCCCTCTGTGTCTTCATAAGAGAAGATCACAGTGAAATTCTATTTGGTTTCTAGAGAAAGCTAGATAATATCATGTTTTTCAGACAGATATAACTTAACTTAAAGGTGATTGATTATCACACAAAATTGATTTGAGTGACTGAGGGAACCTTAACAATCCTAACACTGGTGTAATCAATCATGAAAAAGGATATTTAACATTCAATCAAACAATTTAAACAATCACAAGCAATCTAACACCAGTCATCCAGACACTGGCTGTTTCTCAATTCCAAGAATGCAGAGAACGGACTTGCGTTCTTGTGGAGACCGGTCTTGCCAGGTGTCCTCAGAAGAACGAACTCGGGAGACGACGAGAACAGAGAACGCGTCCTGTGAGAAATGAGATGCTGCGTTCTTCATGATGGTCACATGACCTTTACGCATTTTAAATGGAAAATTATTTAAACATTACAGCATTCATACAACGATTTATTGTTTTTCTACGTTTTAAAATATATACTATGTATAAAAACATTATCAATATACATTACACAATATAAATAAAACAGATTTTAATACAAATTTTAGCAAACAAACACCTTTAATGTGTTTATTCCTTTATTAAGATGTCCATGGTGATGTTTATAATCACCATCTCGTTTAGGGAAACTCTTAAGGTAAATAAGTTATATCTCTGACCTTTAATAATAAATCTAAATAAAATGCTGCGCTTCCCACCTCCGCTCGCAATGACTTCTGGGACTTCTAGAGCGAGATCGGTGCTCAAGTCTGCATTGGTGCATCCTTAATATCAAGAACACATTCAGGAAGTTTTACGCGTCCTCTGTTCTTGTTGTCTTGAGTATTGAAACTGAACTTTGGCAGCTGATGATGACTTTCCACAAGAACACGAGGACGCAAGATCGCTGAAGAACGCATTTTGAGAAACAGCCACTCTCTCTCTCTCTCTCTCTCTCTCTCTCTCTCACACACACACACACACACACACACACACACTTACAGCTGTGGCACATTTCCACTCATCACCAGGACTATATATATATTTCAGTTTTTTTACCCCTCTCATTGTCTGTTGTTTTGCATTGCTTCTATGATGTCCGTGTGTTCCTGGTTTGTTTTGCCTTGTTTTAGGTTTTCCTGTTTTGTCATAGTTTTTTTCATTAAATGTTTAAATCCTGCGATTGGATCCACTTTTTGTTTTGTTTTTTATCATCTGAACATGTAACAGATGGTAACAGAATTCAACAACAGACCATAAGAGGGGCAAACAAACTATATTGAAGGATTCGGATTTTTACCATCCCATCTGGTCCCATCCATCTCAGCATGGATGTTTATCCTTTCCTCATCATCCTATTTCTCATTATTTTCATTAAAGATAATTAATTGATAATTTGAACGACAATTTAACTTTGCATTGATTTCAACTAATGATTAAGTTAAATACACTGCTTTATGTAAGAATGTTCAGTGCATTGCCTGTCTCTTTGAAACTATTTTCAGGAGCCACCAAACTAGGTCAGAGATCACAGAGAAAGGTCAAGGGAGTGGAAATGAACGGCTGAGGACTGGAAACAACTTCTATTGTTTCTATTGTTATTTCTATGAGTTAATACTATCTAAAATGTCTTAAGTGATTTTGCTATTTTTATGGTTGATTCTTTTAAAGTAATTTTACTTTTTATTCAAGATTATCAAAGAAGACTTTTAACTGTCTGAATGTAGAATATACCGGCAGTTTTGATAAAGGCGGCTGAGAAGTACACTCAGCCTTGGATAAGAAACAGATTGTACTTTAAGTGTGTGTGCTCTATTTGATTGTAGATACTTGTAACGGGTCTGAAGTCAGTTCTAAACAGTCTATTGAATGTCTGATGTTTATGTTTAAGATATTGTTCAGAATTGTATGCACGCACCCACGTGGAAATTTTCTAAGTCTATCTGTGTTTTAACCAATCAGGTGCGAGTGTTGAAGCTGGCTTCTGCTGATGAAACTGCAAACTATCTTCAGTAAACTTTATTTATTTATTTGAATTTCTGACTCTGGTTTGAATTTCTGCTCTTCTTCATCTGACAGACTGGTCATTCTTTGGGTTAAAACCAGCCTGATCTCACGAGGAAACGTAAGTATTTTACGTTTTGTCAGTTTAGTGGCTAATTCGTACGAATTTGTACAAGTTCAGTCGTACGAAAATGTACGATTTTAAAAAAGGAGGCGTGGCACCTAACCCCAACCCTAACCTCAACTGTCATTGGGTGATGAGCAAATCGTACTAATTTGTACGAATTAGATTGTACGAATTCATACGAATTAGCCACTAAATCAAAAAGTTACGAATTGGCGTGAGATTGCGTTGGTTAAAACTGTAAATACACCTACAATATAGTCCTGGTGATGAGTGGGAATGAGCCGCAGGTGTGTGTGTGTGTGTGTGTGTGTGTGTGTGTGTGTGTGTGTGTGTGTGTGTGTGAGAGAGAGAGAGAGACAGAGAGAGAAAGAGAGAGTCAGGATGATGGTCAGCTGGAGCAGGTGTTGATTGGTGCAATGCATTCTGGTGGTTGTAGTTCATGTGGTGTGTGTTTACCAGCGATCTCTGGTGTTAGATCACTGGTGATCGTGACAGAAGGCCACGGAAATAGTTCTTGTGAAGTAAAGATGTGCTAGACCAAGAAAAATATCTGAAAGGCAAAGAATGGTTAGAATGGTCACAGATGTTTTTGCAAAAAGCTCCAGGAACATCTTGCTGCTAATAATGTCATTGTACATTGTTCCACAGTCCAGCACACTCTTCACAAAGAACAGCTCGATGGAAGGTGACGCAGAAGAAGCCTTTTCTGCATTCTGCCAACAAGAAGAGTCATTTGAGATATGCAAAGGCTCATTTGGTCAAGCCTGATTCATTTTGGAAAAAATATACTGTGGACAGATGCCACAACAATAAAGGGCTTTGCATGCCGGAAAAAAACACAGCATTCCAGTATAAGAACCTGCTCCCTACTGTAAAATATGATGGAGGGTCCATCATGCTGTGGCAATGTGTGGCTAGCACAGGTACTGGAACCTTTTCAGAATTAAAGGTCGTAAAAAATCCACCCAGTATCAGTAGATTCTTAAGATCAATGTTCAGGAATGAGTCAAGACACTGAAGTTATGGCAGGGTTAGATATTTCAGCAGGACAATGACCCAAAACACACTAGCTTTAGATCTACAAAGTCGAATTCATGCTCAGACATGATACAATGTTCTAGAATGGCCGTCCCAGTCCACCAAAAGGTGGTTGTACAAAAGAATGATGCCATTATTCTGTCTGGGTGCCCAAATTTCTGCACCTGTTTTGTTATGACTTAAATTGCATTGCATCTGTTGATTAACCCTCATGTCATGTTCACATCCCGCCCCTTACTTTAGTGTTCCCAGTCAAAATTGATCGGTGTTTTAACTGATTCTAAATTAACACCAATAAAAAAAACTTTGCACCACCAAATTTTTATTAAACATTCTTTAGCTGTGAACAATGTCTCAAAGTAGTGTTTAACTTGAATGTATAGAATTAGCTTTTATTATATTTTATTTTAATTATAAAATAACTGCAGTGAAAATACAAATAGGTACTGAAAATGTTTACAAAATTAACAATAGATGGCAGGAATCAAAATACTTTGTTTCATTACAAATAGACAGCTCGATAAAATAACTGTCACAGGGTCTGACCAAAGAAATGTAACTTTTAATCCATCTGAATGATTTATCAATCAGCAAAGCACAAACAAAACTGTATCCGCACCCTGTGTACAGAGTGCTTGAATTTTTATTCAGTCCGTCAATAGGACTGTATTATTATATTACTAATGTAGGGAATAGTGACTAAGGGTATGGATTGTGAGTAAGGACACGGAACTAGCACTAGTTATACTTTGGTCACTTTTGATTGAGATGCTAATGGTCTAATCCAATAAAATAATTGATGCTAAGCTAAGCTAAAAGTGCCCCTGCCAGACCCTGAAATTGGCTGAATGAAGATTGGCAGAAAAAATATAAAGGAAGAAAGAAAGAAAGAAAGAAAGAAAGAAAGAAAGAAAAAAAGAAACAAAGAAAAAATTGTATGAATTAGTAACTTGTGAACTCGTACAAATTAGCCACTAAACTGACAAAACGTAAAATAGTTATGTTTCCCTGTGAGATCAGGCTGGAGGATCGGCACTATAGGAGAATTATAGAGAAACTTTTATTATGTAATTACTAAATTATCTGCCACTATTAAAAAATAGAAATACATAGATTCAAGTGATGCAGAGGACACACAGACATGCAGGGCCTTATAATTGAGGGCCTTAGAATTGAAGCACAGCAGGTCATGCTTCATCATTGTAAATTATAGCATATAAAGATGGACTGCAAATATTGGGTAATAAACAAAAAATAAAAGAGAGACTGATGCAGATTAAGGGAAGAGATTGTAATATTTAAGAAATGAATGAATTCAGTTCAGACAGAAAGATATAAAGAGACATATATTAAATTAAGGAGAAGTATATGACACAGATTGACATTTGCGGATACAAAAAAAATAAAATAATAAAGAGATCATAAAATAATTTCTTAGAATGTAATATAATTTAGTGAATAATAGCATCTGATTTAATATTAGTGAGGTGTAAAAGTGTATATTACAAAAGAGTATAATATAAATATGATGAAGTAAATACAATTTGGAAGAAAAAAATAACGTATTTTAAAAAAGAATAAAGTAATAAGTTAAACATTTGGGAACAGAGAGGAATAACACTTCATAGGAAAATTAGAATTAAAATATAGATGAATATAAGATATGAATAATTTATAGTTAAATACTCAAATAAGAGAGAACAGAAAACACATAATGACAAATGGCAAAAAGAAGGAACAGTTGATGTAAGCAGTGTGTGAGGAAATAGAAACTGAGAAAAAACAAAAAAAACTAATACTTATAAATCAAAAGAATAAAACAAAAGGTAAAAACTAAAAAGATGATTGTGTAAAAAGTGAAAAATATGTCCTGTAGAATTAAAACAGGTATAAAAAATGTTAGAAAAATTAAAACACAATGTAAAGAAAGACCAATGAGTAAGGAACACTAGCATAAAATAAGAGAAAAATAAGTAAAGTAAAGCACAAGCTGAACCTAAAGAAATGGATTTAGAAGAAGAAAAAAACATAAAATTTATGAAAGATACAGTGGACTTAGTAAGAAATATTAAGAAAAATTAGCGGTTGGACAGCAAAGAGGAGAAAATAAAAGAGAGGAGTCTTTATTTGATGAAGGAAAAATGAGAACGTGGAAAAATACTTAGATCATTAACTAATGGACTTTGAAAGATCCTGATCTTTTTCCCTGCCGGACATCCCTGAAGGCACTGGGAAAAAGAATAAGGTGTTTGGAGAGACACAAGGAGCAAATTGTTGACTTTGGACTTACTAAATGAACTATAAGCAGTAAGCCAGGCACTGCATACAGAGAACTACTGAGACTTGATCCATCAATATATGTTCAAGAGACACTTAAAAAAGAAGAAACAAGAGACTGATGAACTGATGAACAAAGCTAAGCTTTCCAGCAACATCAGCTGGGTGAAAAAGAAAGGCCATCACCATGAGGAAGGAGGAATGCTCTACACTTTAACTCCTTAAATATGCAGGAAATGTGGGTATTCCTGAACACAACAATGCAAAGACTGCACTATCTATGGAACAGTTGCCTCAGGGTGTGAGGTAGAGAGGTTGGCTGTGGCCTAGCAAACTCAATCTCAAAAGCTCAATAGAACTATGATCCAAATCAAGTACATTGCAAATTAAACCATAGGTGAGCCTTTTCTTTAAACAAATCAGACTCCTGTCAATTAGTTAGAAAGTAAGGTATTATAAAAAAATTAGTACTGCACATTTACTAAAAGGAATTGCAATTAAAAGGAGTATATAATAAATAGATAATATCTATTAAATATAACATGCAAGACAAATAATAATGGAGAAACATTGATTGAGTTAAACATTTCTGAAGCATGGATAGTAAAAAAAAAAACTTTTGTTAACTGCACATAAAAAAGTATGATCCTGAAAGAGATTCAGACTTAGAAAATTTTATACCAGTAAGAAACTGAAGAAAAAAGAACAGCACATCAGAATAGTTCAACTGTGAGAAGCTCTAAGTGTAATAAAAGATTATTTTTGGGGGAAAAAAGGGGGTTTAATAAAACAGATTTGTTTCATATATAGCCATATAAGTAAAAAATCGGGAACTAAATTTTAAGGACTAATGAGAAAAGCAAAACAGACCAAAAAGGTTCAGTGAATTTTTAGTTAACTTACAAAAATTACATGAAAGAATCAGTTAGATGGCCTTGCAGAATCAACAAATAGCCCAAAATAATTTAAAGAAGTACAATGTTAAATACTAAAAGAATTATTATTATTGCAGGACTCGGATTTAGAGTTAGAAAATTAACCAGTACAGTGAGGGTTAAAATTAAACCAGATGCACATCTGCAGAGAAAACAAAGAAAAATGCTGAAATGGGTATATGTAATAAGAATATTAATGTTTTGTTGAGTAGGAGTATTAACACCTAGTGATTATAATATGCAATATGTCCTTGGATATTTCTATTTAGATTATATTTCAATTCAGGTATGACTGTGTATATAATTCATAAGATTTTAATTCAACTTGAATTAAAATACTTTAATTATGCTGGTAATCAAATCAGGTAAAAAGCTGATGATATAAGAACAATCAATGAGAGAAAATTTTCCAACTGAGGTTCCTACATTTTATGAACAAATGTTCCTCCTGATGTCAAATATTGTTAAGTACAGTAATTAATTTCTGTTCAGCCAATTTTAAGTAATTAACAGAGGAAGGTAGTTACCTATTAGTATTTACATTTGCTAGTGAAAATTATTTATACACCGATGTGTTTGAAGATCTTATGATGAATAGTAGTTTGTTACAATATGTAGTGGATTTAATTATCTGCAGCTCCATATAGCTCTAGCTCTGTTAAAAGGCAGAAAACATATGATAACTTTTTAGGGATGATTGATTTTAGCAATAATGCAACAGAGGATTTTACAAAAACAGCACTGGTGAGAATTTATGAAACAGGAAGTACTGCAAAAATTAGGCACTGAATTAATAGCAAACACAGATGCAATAAAGGTATTTGAGATGAAAGAAAAAATAGTTTGTCAATAAAGAAAACAATGTAGCAGATTTGAAAGTTAAATAAGCAACAGGGTGCAAGTAGTACGCTTTTACACCTATAGTGCTTATAGAGCTACAATCTCAATTAAAGAACCTTGTGAAAATTGAACAACATACAGATCTCTGTGAACAATCTAGCATGAAAGGGAGGAAAATACATAGTATATAGCCTATGCCTAAAGGACTAATTGTTGCACCAACCACACCTCTAAATATTCTTATTGAAGATGCGCATAATTTTGATCAAGGGTAAAGTATTAGGAAAAATGAAACAGCAAGGAGATTGATCTCCTTATTTAAACATAAGTTTAAACGTAGTGCGTAGCATCTGTGCTAAATATAATGTGAGGAAAGGGACAGCAACCAGTAACTGAAGTGACATTTAGTAAGGTTTTTGAAGTTATGATAAAATGAGTGCAAGGCAAAAAATAAGTGTTTGTACTACTTAGCAGGTTATGATTAAAAGCAGGTTGTGGTGATTAATCATATTCCTAACAAGAAAAGTACAGTAATTCCTAGATTAGGAATATTATCAGAAATAAGTTCAAATAATGGGTATGTATTTATAAAGGATTTAGAGTAATTAAAAAATAAAAATAAAAACAGCTAAATAGGTAAATAGGTGATTAAATAAACAAACAAACAAATAAATAAAACAGTTAAAGAAGTACTGTTAATCAAGAATAAATGAAAGGCTAGAGTGAATTTATCATGCATAATCACAAGGACTGGTCAAAAGCACCAAGAAGATCCATTAAGGCCAAAACTCTTTTTTTTTTAAATATGTGAAAATTCTAAACCTGATTAAGTTTGAATTAGTAAAACTGGAATGATGTGTGTAAACGCTTTAATGAGTTATTACATGTAAACTAACAGAAACAGGAACTTAACACTGCATGGAATGCTAAAGTCCTGTCTAATACATTGGGAAATAGTTGGTCTTGTAAGAAAATATAACTGCCATTTATGAAGCTATTCATTCACAGGAACAGAGCAGGGAACGATAGGAAGAAGCTGTTTTGGAAGAGGTTCCTGCTGTTGCTGAGGATGATGCAAATGAAGATGAGTGAAAGCCTAGAGGTAATTTTTCCAAAAGTAAAGGATTATCCCAGTCTGATGGAGTCAGACAAGAGTCACCAACAATTTACTTCTTAATTTTCTTGGAAAGGGGTGAATATCTCACAACAAAATGAAGGTAAAGAACAATCATGTAAACAAAATGCCAGCCCAGAGGATATGCATGAATTAAACAGATACATATGCGTTTTATGAAGAAATTGACAATGGCCAGAACTCAGAAGACTAGCTCTTAAAAGCAGCTAATAACAATAAGTGGTATCATTGGGCAAAAAAAATACACATTTGCAGATTTGCAAATATCCAGTTGCTTAATATGTTTACAAACACCTTTGAAAAAGCTTATAGTGGTTCCAAATCTTCATTATTATAGACACTGTGCAAAATTCAGGAAAAACAACTGCAATATACGGTATAATGGGCCTGTTTCAGTAAGGAGGTTACTAAGTAACTCGAAGTTTAAACTTGAATTCTTAGTTGATTTACAGAGAGATTAAAAACTCAGAGTTTTCGGTTTCAGAATAGCTGATCTGAGTTGGGTCAATCAACTTTGAGTAGATCAACTCAGTGTTAAGCGCACAACCTGACTATAAAAAGTCATTATCAATGGAGCGCAGATGTTACAAGTGAACATGGCAACATCTGAAAAAAAAAAAGATATCAGCATTTCTTTCTCCAGCTAAACTTGATGTGCTCATGCAAAGTTATAGCAAATATGACCATATATTTAAAAAAGCAACACCACTGCATCAGTGAGACAGAGACAGTTAGTTTGGGAAAACATAGCTGCTCAAGTTAATGCGTAATTTTACATTGAATTTAAATATTTAATTATAATAAAAAAGTAATGTAATGTGTGATGTTTATAAAAAAAATTTACACACCGTTCCCATTTTTATAAACGTTGATCAGTTTTAATAGATTTAAAGTGCACTTGTGCTTCTATTATTGATCAAGTGAAGGTTGATGACATTTAGATTGTAAGCGGAACTAAAAAATATTTTGTAGAGCGAATAATTATTCCATTAATCTAGTTACATTACATGTTGAAGGTCAGTGAATTTAAGCTAATTATTCATTAAAAAAGGACAAACCATTCTCGTACGTGACTTTGTTCTTTGTGTGACTGAAATATCAGCAATAGCTATGTTTCCATTCAAAAATATTAATTAAATTCATATGCAAAACTGGAATAATGCATAAAAGATGTGCAAATAAAGCAGCGTTTCCATCCAAAGAATCGAAGACAACAAAATCGTCACTTCCTGATTAACTGGCGCCAAATATCAACAGTAAAAACAGAATTCACTGCGGTAAAAGAAGCTGCGTCTTTTCTTTATTTAACAGGCTAAATGTTCTTGTGCCTCAGAAGACAATTGACACACAATGAACACGTGGTGGCGTTTGAAGCTATGAGACACAGAGAACAGACGCTCTTGACACACTCCAGACGCTCTGGAGGTAATTATTGATATACATTAATACTGTAACGGTTGAGGCGTTTTAGAATGACCAAAACAACATTTAAGATGTTTTACAATGTGCTCAACCAGCTGGTTTGTCTATTCACACACATTTTCATCATCATCTCTTAGAACGAACCTTTTTTTAATGCACATACTGGAATTTGTTCAGTAAAAGGGTTTTCATCGCAGTTTATAAACATCTTTATCAAATAAAAGTTTATCCTACTCAGTTATTATGTGCATGTTTTTATGCATATTTTCAAAAAGTTATGTGCATCATGACGTTTCCATCAATAATATTTATGCGAATATCCAAAATGAGCATTAAAATAGGTGGGTGGAAATGTAAGGCTAAGGCGAGAAATACCACTTCATCATTAAAAAAGTGGAGGAGAACGACAAAATCTCTGAGTTTAGAGAATAAAACCTGCTCCTGACCAGGTTAGGTTCACAGAGTAAGTTACTGCGGTAACTGACTTTGAGTTGAAGTTACCTCTCTTTTAGAAACAGGCTTTCTCGACCCTGCTTTCTCGAGTTTGACAAACCTGCCATTTTGAAACGGAAAACCCAGAGTTTCTGTCATTTCAGGGTTAAAATACTTTTGAGTTTTCACTTAACCTCCTTTAGGCTGGTATATTTAATTGTGTTAATCACACTGTTGGTATAGTATGAAAAGCTAAAAAAACAATAATAAGTCTGATGAGATTAACTATGATATCAAAACTACCCTCACCTGTTTGAGCACTCATTAAATATCATGTTAATATAGTGAGAAATAAATACCATGTGTAAATGAAACCACTTGACCTACAGCAGCCAATGGCTGTTTAACAGGTCTAACTACACCATTCACAATGAGAATGTTTGATCTATGGCAGAACTTATAAACACAGAGACATCAACAATTAGTTTTTGAATCTCAACAATAGTGATAAAAAAAATCTAACAAAGAACTACCCAGAACAATACAAAACACTCTACTGAAATATTACCTCTCAAAAACAACATAAAATAAAGAAAAGAAAAAGATTGTAAGAACTTTAAGTTGCATAATATATTCATTCTGCAACGCATGCTGGGATTTTTGTTGTATGGCGCTGCGAAAAGGGGCGGGATTAAACAAGATGATTAGACATTAAACAATGCGAGCGATTGCTAAATGTTTTAAATTTCTGTCCAGAGAGGTCATGTATTGATCCTTGATTGGTCTCACGCATCAAGTGATGCGATTTCGCAGGTCAGAGTTCACCAAGCTTGAACTTTGCACCGCAGCAACCTGCGAAATTTGATGCATGACCCTGCGTTTGACCCTGCGTTCGCATGCGTATGAATGGAAGTCTATGGGAAGAAAAGTCCAGTGTGAGCGCAGCTTTAAGCAGCTTTTTTTTTTTTAGCAACCATGGTTGAGGTTCATATCCTGATTCTTGATGTCTGTAGCTGCATGCCAAATGGCGCACTTATGCACTCTGTACTTATGCACTTACACACTCAACAGCATAGTATATGTATAGTGTCGTCCCAAATGGGAACATTAATGTTTTTTTTTACTAAGCGGAAATTCAAACTGTTTCCCTGATAATGTTTGACGGATGCCAAATCAGTGAAATAAGTAAGTGAAATAAGTACCAAATAATACCTGCTATGACTATAACTGCATTCACCATCGGGAGGCACTATAATCACTCTCATAGGAGTATTTTGCTTTCACAATCCAAAACAAATAAAGTTATCTAACATGTGCGCCTGATAGCTCCGCCCCTCCCACTAGAGCGTTATCCAGGTAATTAAAGTGCACTTATTATTTTTAGAGTTTTCAGTGTGGACGCAGTTTTTACACTATTTTTACTACAAAATGGCATAGAATAGTGCATAAGTATGCGATTTGGGATGCACCTATTGTGTCATAATGTGCAGCTGGAGATCTCAAGGTTTGGTGCATGAAACTTACAAAATTTTTATTTCTTATTAATTCCTTGATAATTGTTTGAACCTCCTTGGGAAGCTGTACAGTAACATATCCCAAACAGTATTTTTTTATTTATTTATCTGTAACAATTAAGTACACACAGTAGAGTTTATTATTGCTTTTCTTGCTGAGTTTCAGCATGAGTTCTTGATGAGTTTCAGAGAAACATTAAGATAGAAGCCAGAGAAACATTAAGATAGAAGATTAAAGGTTCAAGAGCCCAACAAAAGCAGCCTCTGATCTCCATGATGGTTAGGTCAAATGAAATATTTTCAAAATAATATATAAACCTCTGTTAATTATCAAATATTCTTGCAGATATGAGAGAAATGAAGTCAAACTGTAATCAGTGAAGCTGCTTGTGCTGTTTTTTAATAAAGTTGTTTAATCCTCTGTTTTAATTCAGTTGGTTTGGTGTGAGGCTGTGTCTGTAGTTTTATTTCTTGTTCTTTCCTTCAGTGATTGTGCTTGTTAACAGCAGGTGTTAATCAGTCTCTAAATTCAGTTATTTGTGGTCATTCACTCTGTCTAGTGGAATAAAATAATTGACTAATTTAGGGACTAGTGAATGAGGGTGTGTGGTGAGATTTCAGACACTCTGATTAGTTTCTCGAAAACAAAGGTTGGATCTGTTACAGCTATTTTCCGTATTTTGTACAGAAATGAGCTGTTAATCATTTAACAGGTTTTCATTGTAGATTGTACAGACTTTTACTGTAAAATCACAGAATTTTTTTACAGGTGTACACAGAAACTGGACCGTTAGTATTTTAAACAGCTTTTAAAAACATAATTGCAATTTGAAGGAGAACATTGATGTTCTGAAAAAAGCAAAAACTGAAATTAAACAAAATTCTGAAAAATAAAATTGCTGGAGTTAAGCTAGTCAGGGTATCTTCCATCCATTCCATATCCGTTTTCAAACAAAAAAAGGAAAATTCAGAAAACAGCAGTTTTTCCATTTATTTATTTTTTGCTCACAAAAAAATGAAAAAATTAGATTTTGGCTCGATTTTCATTTTTTAAATTTAGGGTAGGAAAACAGATAAACAACTTCAAAATTCATTTAGTTTAGCTGATTTCTTTTTTTAGTGTTAATAAAGATTAATTTATGAAACTAAATGTGAAATGTCAATATGGATAGTGATCATTTTGTGTAGTTTAAATTCAGTCTTTTAAATGCAACTAAAGATGCTATAAATGCATATTAAAACTTATTTTTATTTTTTTGTATGGTTTTTCAGTTTGCTAAACAGCAGCTTTCTTAAGTCCCTCACCCCATTCCGCTTTTCGTATGCAAATGGTCTCTGCCTTGGTCTACAGCCAAATAGGTTTGAGTTTGAGTTTTTCAACTCACACGTGATGTTAGAAATGGGAAACTAGAGGGAAAAATACCAAATAAACATTTAAAAATTATTTATTTAAAAGTAGAACGGGCGTCACGTGGCACAGTCGGTAGCACAATCACCTTACAGCAAGAAGGTCACTGGTTCAAGCCACGGCTGATCCAGTTGGCATTTCTGTGTGGAGTTTGCATGTTCTCCCCGTGTTCGCGTGGGTTCCCTCTGCGTGCTCAGGTTTCCCCCACAGTCCAAAGACATTAATTGAATAAGCTAAATTGGCCGTGGTGTATGTGTGTGAATGCAAGAGGGTGTGGGTGTTTCTCAGTGTTGGGTTGCAGCTGGAAGGGTATCTGCTGTGTAAAACATATGCTGGATAATTGGTGGTTCATTGCACTGTGGCGACCCCTCATTAATAGAGGGACTGAGCCAAAAAGAAAATTAATAAATAAATAAAAGTAGCACCACTGTGCAACCCTGCTGCTTAAAAACATAGTCTATTTAGAAAAACTAAATATTTTTTGGTTGAGATTTTATTCTTATCATTATTATCATTATCATTATTGATAATAATACCTAATTAAATTATCTATCTGTAGTTTTCTTATGAGGCCTACATTTTGTGCAGAAATGTATTATTCCCAATGTGAATAAAATCTTTACCGTTCTGACTCAGTGTTCTATTTGTATGGAATGAAAATGCGAATGAAGTATTTAATATACAACCAATATTTTTTTTTAAATAGTTGACTATTTTTCTTTTAATTTAGCTAAAATGTTATGTAACATGAAGCTTGAAATACAGTATAATTAACGAGTCAAAATCTCTTATTGGCTTCTCTATACCCTTTCCAACATCCACTATGAATGACTAATGAAAAATAAATAAATAAAAATATCTACTAATAAATCATTGCACGCAAACAAAAATCATTCAAGTCATACTTTGCTCAAATAGATTAATCCAACATGGTGCGCTATTTGCACTTGCACAGCCTAAATAGACACTACAAAATAGGCCTGTGCCCATAATGCCCATTGGTTAATCCGGCCCTGCTTATAGGAATTGTATTATCAAACACATTCGTACATCTCTAATAAAGTATCCGCTGATTTGCGACGACTGCTGCGCGACTTAAAATGCACTGAACACAGAGAGCGCAGCACGATTTAAACGCATTAAAGCGATCTGCTGCAATACAAATTAATTCAATCATAAAGGATGAACACAAAAATCTTTAACAGAAGCCTCTTCCAAGCCAAAAATATACACACATTGTTGATAACCCTGTAAATCCATAGACCTTATCTATTAACGATTAAGCATGGACATATAAAGCATAAGTTATAGTTGCACTGACACAAGTCCACAACTTCTCACATTACTCAAAGTATGTGCAGTGTACGTTAACTTACGCAGTTACTCTCTTGACATTGTATATTGGGGATGCATTAATCCCTATAATGCTTGGTTCTTCTTTACATTCATGAGTTCTGCCTAATCCGCAGTTCAGGTAATCAAAAAGTAGAATACTTGATGTTTAACTGGGTGAGTCGCGGGTGTATCAATGGTTGGTTATGCAACTTTGACTACTTTCTCTAAAATATTAAGATGTTTTAAGCATTTTTATCTTGATATACTGCCACAAATACGCATACTCTCATTTTAAAAATCATCTCACAATGTTTCTGAGTTTCTCTTCGGACCAAGTTCGTTTTTCCAAGGTAATCTAAAATACCTTCAGTGCTGCAAATAGGGAATTGAAAACTGACAGGTGCGATGGTTGTACTGGTGCCCTTTTTTTTTTAGGTGCACCAGCACAACATTTTTGCATTGTTTAT
>CAIGQZ010032915.1:810425-861315 GCA_903798205.1 Danio tinwini | reverse complement strand
ATATATATATATATATTCTAGATCAAATAAATTTTTTTCTTCACAAAACAAAAGTAAAAATTGGTGTTGAGATAGGTGATTATTTTCCTGATGTAGAAAAATGTATCTCTTCAGTTATGTCAGTTAGGATGACAAGTGATTGTAAGGAGTTGTCTCAACAGAAGCGCTTTCGTCTGAGGAAACACTTAACTACTATACGGTCAACTAGAAAGAGAGGAAAAACTAGGGAAATTCAAATCAAATGATCTTTGAACTATTTTTTCCCTCTCTTTCTCCCTCTCTCTCTTTTCTATATGTAAATCTTGAGGGTGGGTTCTTTAAACACAAATGGTTTGAGGGTTGAGAAGAAGAGGAACTTATTGTTAGAATCCATAAAGATAAAGCAACTGAATATTGTTTTTTTTTTTTTGCAAGAGACCCATAGCAATTCTAATAATGAAGCTGAATGGGGTTTGTGCTGGAAAGGAGAGAAGATGCTTAGTCATGGGACGAACCTTAATGCTGGTGTGGCTTTACTTTTTTCCTCTGCTCTAAAAGTTCAAATTATAATGATAACAGAGATAGACCCAGGTAGATTGGTAGATGTAAGAGCTAAAATTAATGATCTTTCTTTCCTAATTATTATTGTCTATGCTCATAATGATGGAGCAGTAGATTGAAGTTTTTTTCTAATTTAGAGTGTTTTTTAAGACAACAGCAAGATGGGGACTTTATTATAATAGAAGGTGATGGGAATTGCACTCTAGATTTTAAATATGATAGGAATGGCGAGGACCCTCATATGCAATCAGCTTCTCGTCTGGCTGGAGTTTTAAAGAATCAAAATTTTTCAGATGTGTGGAGGGAACAAAATGCTTCAATAGAACAGTATACTTGGGTAAAAAATAGATCATGGTAGGGTCTCTGGTGCACGTTTAGATTGGTTTTATGTATTAAACAATGTAAAAAAATCTAGTTTTCCTTCATCCCTAACGGATCACAAATTAATTACAGTTGATTATACATTGTTAAACAGAACTCATAAGAGCTACTATTGGCACTTTAACAACAAATTATTGCAAAATTTATATTTTTGTGAAACATTTAATTGTTTAAATAATTTAATTTAATTATTCAATAGTGGAAAATTGGTGAAGTGCAAATAAGGGTTTTATGTCAGCAATATGCTGCCCACTCTTCTTTGGTTTAAAAAAAGTAGAGTTGTTGGAAAAGGAAATAGAGGAAATTGAAAAGAGTATGACTGTTAATTATGCTGGTTAAACCCGAAAATTGTGGATTAATATTTTAAATAAAAAAGTTAAAGGGGCCCTTGTAAGAAGTTGTTTCTCAACCATTAAAGACATGGATAGCCCAACTTTTTACTTTTTTTGAAGAAAAAAAAGGACAAAAAAAATGAATGTTTGTTTTAAAGGATGATGATGGTCAGGACACTTCAGATTCTGTTTTAATGCGTAGACTTGCTGTACGTTATTTTTCTAATTTATTTGCTACTGAAACCACTGGAACTGCTTCCTTAACTTCAACGTAAAAATAACTTTTGGAAGTTGATCTTAAGTTTGAAGAAGTTACTGCTGCTGTTAAGGGCCTTTTTTTAGGAACAGCACCTTGGATAGATGGACTGTCTTCTGAATTTTTAAAAACATTTTGGACTTTAATAGGTGCTGATTATTATGAAATCCTCAAAGAATGCATGAAAAAGACAGTTCTTCCTGTCAGTTGTCAATGGGCTGTTTTAACTTTGTTACAGAAAAAAGGAGACTTAACCCTTTTAAACAATTGGAGGCCAGTAGCATGTCACCGTACCTTGTGTTCTCGCTCTCCCCTCCTGTTCTGTGTTACAGATTACCTTCTGTTACCTGCTTTTATTCTCAGTCACGGAGGTACAGGTGATTTGAGTTAATTCGCTCCACCGGTCTCTCATTCCCTTTTTCCTATATATAGCATGTCATTTCCCTTTGTGTTTGTCAGTATGTTGTCTATGGTTTGTGTGCATATCATTCTGTTACTCACCTCATACTTGTGTCCAAGGCTGCCAGTGAGCGTGTATCCCGTATTTTGGATTGTTTCCAAAATTAAACGATTGACAAAATGACACGGCATGACAAAACTTAGCCCAATATGTTTTGCTTGTCTAAATGCTTCTTGATTTATTTGTATGTTTGTCTTATTTTCTTGGCATCTACATCAGCAAAACATCCAAAACTACTATTGTTTGTGCAATTTACTCACTCCCCCAAGATTTATTCAGTTCTTCTTTAAATGGAAGAATCTCAGTTTACCCCCATTCAGGGAAGACCAGTTTAACATCCTCTGCATTTCCACCTGCAGCACTAAGAATGAGAACAATGTGCTGAAGGCTCCACATCTTAAGGACTGATATTTAATTTTACTTGTATTTTTATGATGCTTTATTTATTCTTATTTAATTAATAATGTTATTAAATAATATATTAATCAATAAAGGGCAGCATAGTGGATCACGAGCCTTGGCTGGGTCAGTTGGCATTTCTGTGTGGCGTTTGCATGTTCTCCCCGTGTTTACGTGGGTTTCCTCCGGGTGCTCTGGTTTCCCCCACAAGTCCAAAGACATGCGCTATAGGTGCATTGGGTGAGCTAAATTGTCCATAGTGTATGTGTGTGAATGAGTGTGTGTGTGGTATTTCCCAGTGATGGGTTGCAGCTGGAAAGGCATCCGCTGCATAAAACATGTGCTGGATAAGTTGGCGGTTCATTCCGCTGTGGTGACCCCAGATTAATAATGGCCCGTTTCCACTGAGTGGTATGGTACGGTACAGTTAGGTACGATTTTATGGCCGTTTCCATTGTCAAAAGATGGATCGAACCGAACCGTACCGTACCCCTTTTTTGGCAACCTTTCGAAAGGGCATCAAACATGAGAAAGGGTACCGAAAGGCGGAGCTAGACGCGCAGCTGAACGCTATTGGTTTACAGAGATATGTCACAAGCTCACGCAACAAGCCAGAATGAAAACAAAGAAGCCGCCATGTTTTCATTCACAGCAGAGAGACTATATAAGCGAGAGTGACGGGAAATAAGAAGCACATTATTTTTTCAGCAAACGTGTACAAACTGCCATCTTTAACTATTATTATCACCTTTTGGACTATTATGAACTCGAAATGATGGAATTACTTTCGAACAAAAGGGTACACATGCTGCTGAAGATTAACAACACATTTCATCATGAGAGGTTTTCACTGACTGGGCTCTATTTCATGTTTTTTTTTAACCTAAATAAGGGCTAAATGTATGCTGTGTGTAGTTTTTCTGTAAGTGGTAACATATCGGAGACTGTAATGGTCTGTATGTCTTTATATATGTTGCATTTATTTATTTATTTTATATAACTGCATACATTACAGTAGACTATTCCGCACTGTCATTGATCTGCAGTTATAATCAACTCATGTTCATAGAAAAGTTAGTAATAAACATTTATACAGAAGTATTTATGTGTGGAAAACATCTGTTTTGTGAGAAGTGCTTCTCATATGATATGTGAGCGACCCATACAGCTTTACTTTAGACATTTTCTCGAGCAAAAATGACGTCGACTGCAACTTTCTGTGGTACACCATCCCCACCAAAAGAGTATCATTGGTACCCTTTTAGCAGTGGAAACGCAAGCCTGATAAAGGTGACCCGTACCGACCCGTACCGTACCATACTGTACCAGTCAGTGGAAACAAGCCATAAAGGGATTAAGCCAAAAAGAAAATGAATGAATGAATGAATGAATTAATCAATAATAAAATGTTTAATGTGGTGCAAAACGTTTTACACATTACTTAAGCATTAATCTTTTTTTTTCATTTTGAGCATTATAAACTCTACATCAGTGGTTCTCAAACTTTTTTCACCAACTACCACCTCAGAAAAATCTCTCCAAATACCATATGTATTATTGTCAGCCACTTTAAACATTATGAATAGTTTGAACATTAACTGTACATGCAAAAAAAAAACGACACAGTTTAAATTAAAATGTGCTTTTAAAAGTTAATTAAAAATGCCTCTGATTTAAAAACTAAAAAGTAAAATGCTGTACTTGTAAAGTATTAATGTAAAACTCATTCATCCAAACCTGGAAATGTTGCTTGGACCTGATAAATATAGGCTATATGTCATATACATATACAATTTTTATACATTTTGAAATTTAAATTGCATGTACATATGATATTTTTGTATTCGGGTTAACTGAGCACCGACCACTGTTTTCAAACAGACTCGGGTACGGTTTGCAGTTACTTTGTCTGTGCACACAGGTACTAACTTTAATTATATTCTACCTTTAAGCTTCAAGCAGGGCAAAGTTGCTTGAGTCTATGTTCTGAGCCTCGCGCCATTTAATTCAAATCCAAATTAATTAGCTTAAATCTGAGGTAACAATCTAAATCGAACGCCAAACTGCTTTACAAAACAAATAATTTTTTATCTCGAAAACACGCATTATTTTACACAACTACAAACACACATTTCAACACATTTGTTATAACTATTTTACCAATGATGCAGCATGGGGAAATTCCTGAGTTTGCAGTAACTGAAATGCCAGCACAACAGGTCTGGTCTGCAGAAGGGCTTCTCTAGCGCGTGAGTATCTGCTCCGCAAGCGCCGCACGCCTCTTCCTCTCTGTCTGCGCCAAGTAAATAGATTTTTAACTGATAACTGATTTTTTTTATCTGATGACATGATGCACTAGCAAACATTATAAGCACACTTTATAATTGTATAATTGTATACTTCAGGCAACAGCCAATGCTGCCTGATCACATCAGTGTTATCATACGAGTCAAACGGTTAAAAGTGTTGTTTATTTTATTATTTTATTACTCACTGATTCTTCCGCGTACCACTAGAATGAAGCCCACATACCACAGGTTGAAAACCACTGCTCTAGATAATGGATAATAAAGCCCAAAGTGTCTTCTTTCCAAAGATACATGAACTGTGAATGTAGACCAAATTTTTCAGCAACTGCTACTGTTTTAGTTTGGGATGGTCAAAATGTATCTGATGGTGAGGGAAAGAAGGACACCGATATGACCTTAGAAAACATTTTACAGAAATCTCATTTTGCATGCTATCTTCATCATATTTGAAATATAAATTCATGGATCACTAGGCTTTCAAGGACATTACATTAATGGTTTCCTGTGTTTTTTATATGGAAAAACAAATATTGAACGCAGTACATTTTTTTCTCATTTCTTCATAATCTATAACTTTTCATATTTTGAGCATGAAACCGTTTTACCACAGTAAAGCTCAAAGTGTCTTCTTTTCAACGGTAACTAATTTGTGTTTGGAGCTTACTGGAGTCAAGAACTGTTACAATTTAAAATTTAGATAGGTGTAAATTCCCAAAAGTGAGTCCTGGCTAACAGTATTAACATGGATGCTAATGCTAAATTGTACACTATACTGCCAGTATTTATTACTGGTCCTAGCATTGTGCAGTATATTATTTTCAATGATTGTTGACTTGCTCTCAAATATACCCACTCTACTTTTTATGTGTGCATAATTTTCATTAATAATCCAATCATTGACCACCTTCTTAATCAATGTTCTGTTCTGGTCTCAAGCCTAGGCAAACAACTGAGAAAGCACCAATCTAAGGCTGCATTTTTATGTTGTCATCATGTAGACTTCTTGCAAAGTATTTTACAGTATTTTAAATATACAAAAATACAAGACACTAAAGTATTTTGATACAAAATATAAACTCATGTTCATAAACTCTATTAAATACAAATTACAAAATACTATTTCATATTTAAAATACATATTTGAAATACTTAAATACTGTCCATCCCTAATAACAAGCACTATTATATAAATAAGAAAAGTCTCTTTTGATGTCATGCCCACTTTTTGGAGCAGAGATTACTGTCCCACATTAAGAGTAATAAAGGACTTTTTCAAAGGGAGGTTTTATGATCCTTTGGCCCTAAGCTTGGTCATTTGCATTACATTACATTTAGATTTAGCAGAAGCTTTTGTACAAAGCGACTTACAACTGAAGAGGTATTCAGAATGGCATTATTTCAATGATGATAATGCGATAATTCAGAGATTTAACAAGAAGAGGCAATACATACAAGAAGTGCTATTTATTCAAAGTAACTTGTTTGTGCTCAGAGAATTGTAGTGCTAGAGTTGGAGTTTTTTTTAGAGACAGAGGGAGACAAAGTGCTTCTATAGGGGGTTTTGGTATTATTCACCAGGGTTTAGGTGATTCATATGTGAGATGGATTTTTATTTGTCATTTGAAGTGTATTTGCAGTCTGACTGGAAATGGAAAGATCATTCCACCAGCGAGGAACATTAAATTAAAAGGTTTTGGTAACTAACTAATAGCCTCTCTGTGATAGCACCACAAGGCGGTACTCACGCCCTGACCACAGGCTAGTGTCAGTGGCTGTCCTGTAAGCAAACATCAGTGATTTTAACTTGATCAGAGCTTCAATTGCTAACCAACGCAGAGAAATAAAAAGAGGTATTACATGGGATCTCTTTGGCTCGTTAAGACTAGATGAGCTACAGAGAGACTGCAGGATGTGAGATCAGCTAGAAGAGCATTGCAGTAGTCCAACCTTAAATTGACAAGAGCTTGGACTAAATAATGAGCAGCATGATGTTAAGAAGGGTCTAAATTGCAAATCTGCAAGATCAAGCAATGTTAGCAATGTGCTTTTTGAAGAAAAACTGATCATCCAGGATCACTCCAAGATTCCTTACCAAACTACATGGGGTAATGGTGGAGAATCCCAACTAGACTGAGAAGTTATGTTGTATGTGTGATGTTGCAAGACATGAAGTTCAGTTTTTGCCAGGTTAAGCCGTAGGTGATCATCATTCATCCAGGCCGAGATATCCTCCAGGCAGTGTGAGATTCTTGCAGCTACTGTGGGGTCATATGGATAAAATAAAAGATAGAGCTGTTTGTCATCAGCATAGCAAGAGAAACCATGCAATTGAATGATGGCTCCCAGTTATGTGGTGTAAATAGAGAATAGTGGAGGACCTAGAACAGATCCCTGAGGTACTCCAGTGGCCAGCTGATGAGCTTTGGATACATTTTCTCTCCAGGCAGCTGATGTTGATCTGCCAGAATGATCTGCCAGTGAGGTAAGACTCCAACCAGCGTAGCAGGGTTTTAGTGATGCCCATTGAGGAGAGAGTAGAATCTGGTAATTCACTGTATCAAAACTAGCAGACAGGTCCAGTAAAAGCATAATGGATGATTTAGAATCTGCTTTGGCAATCCGCAGGGCTTCAGTGACTGAAAGTAGTGCAGTCTCAGTGGCTTCTCCACATTTGAAGCCTGACTGGTTTGCATCTAGCAGGTTATTGTGAGATAAAAATGTAGAGATTTAGTTAAAAACAATTATTTCCAGTGTTTTGCCAATGAAAGGAGGAAAAAAGTAATTTTCAACCAGTGAGGTGTTGAGTGATGGTTTTTTGAGCAACAGGGTTACCCAAGCCTGCTTAAATGTAGTTGGGAATGTTCCAGTGCGCAGTAAGATGTTAATGATGTGTGTTAGAGCTGGCACAATGGCCTGGGAAATGTTCTGCAGTATATCTGAGGGGATTGGGTCCAGAGGGCAGATTGTGGGATGGGCGGAGAGGAGAAATTTGGATATCTCTTCCTTTTTGGAAATTCGGATATCTGTTGGAAAACAGATTGCTGATTTGAATGGTATTTTGTGTAAAAAAATAAGGTCAAATCATCAGCTGATGAAGGAAGTGGTGGGAGGGGGTGGAAGAGGACAGAGCAGAGTATTGAATGTCCTGAATAATGTGTGTGTCTGAAGTGTTGTTAATTTTGTTAGTGTAACATAGGGTTTTGGCCAAATTGATTTAGGTGGCAAATAATGCCAGCTAGGTACCTGTTAAGATCAGCACAGGCTTTTGATTTGTCATGCTCTCTCTGTTGACCTGAGTGCTGTCCGATGTTCTCTCAGAACAGGGGGTTAAAGGGAGTAGGGCACATTGACCTGGTGGAGACAAGACAGATCTCATCTAAGTAGGATGTTAAAGTGGAACAGAGTGTTTCTGTTGCACTGTTAACATCAAGCTGTGAGAACTGGGTGTGTGAGGGAAGCGAGGATGAGACAGTGGAGGAGAAATGTATTGAGAACAGAGCACAGACTGCGTCTAAAAGACACTGGTTGGGAAGGAGGCTGTGTGATTGTGGGAAGCATTAAGTCAAAGGTAATGCTGAAGTGGTCAGAAGTTTGCAATGGCTTAACTGTGACTTTATCTGAAGAGCAATGTTTTGTGTAGATAAAGTCAAGTTGCCCGATTTATGTGTGCTCATGGTGGCAAGCTGGTTGAGGGTGAATTATGTCATGAGAAGTCTTGCTCTGCTGTTTCTATTGCTCTCTTGCAGAGTGTACCTGTAGCTTAGCTTGCCTGCTCTGATTGAAGTTCAGTTTTTATTCTAAATTTAATTAGTCGTTCGAACAAACTCTGCCGATTAAAATAAATACTAACTCCATAAATATTAAATACTACAACTATGAGACATTGTGGTAGCATTGCAGCTAACATATTTCAACAGTCCAGTTTTCCTATTGCTCATTCATGCACATGCTCCAGCTTCCTTTAACTCACCAGATTCCAGTGGTAAGTCAGAGTCTACTTCAGAGAGTAAAAATGGCTTCTCCTGTTCTTCTCACATGCATTTCCTGCCACATGATTAGTGTATCTCTCTCTGTTAGCAGCGAGGGCTTTACATGTGATAAATGTAGGGAAACAGTCAGGCTGACAGAGAAGATCTCAGAATTAGAGAAACACATCCAAACTTTTCGATGTGATTACCCTTGCATGCCCTGCACATTGTTTAATTCCGGTTGTTAAGTCTTTGAAGCGAAATGGCTGGGTTACTGTGAGAGCATCTAGGGGTGGAAGAAAACACTGTATGTCTGTTTTAACATCAAACAGGTTTAGCCCCCTCAGTGATGCACCCACTGAGAAACCTGATGATGCACTAGTAATTGGCGACTCAATTGTATTGAACATGCAAACAAAGACACCAGCCACATACTTAAATGTCTGACGAGAGCCAGAGTGCCTGACATTGTCAAATTTAAAAGCGCTGGCTAAATTTAAACATACAGTTGAAATCAGAATTATTAGCCCCCTGTTTATTTTTTCCCCAGTTTCTTTTTAACGGAGAGAATATTTTTTCAACTCATTTCTAAACATAATAGTTTTAATAACTTATCTCTAATAACTTATTTATTTTACCTTTGCCATGATGATAGTAAATAATATTTTACTAGATATTTTTCAAGACACTTCTATACAGCTTGAAGTGATATTTAAAGGCTTAACTAGGTTAATTAGGTTAACTAGGCAGGTTAGGGTAATTAGGCAAGTGTAATGAAGTTACGGCCACCTGGCCGCCGGGAAGGAGGCGGAGAACCGACGAACTTTATATATATATTGATTAATTAATGGAGATGGAGAAAAAAAGGAGGAAAGACAGAGTAGACAGAGAGGGGAGAGAGGAAAAAAAAACAAAAACTTGGGGTTCGGTTCTCCAGACACGCTGCCCCTCGGTCCTCAACCAACTGAGAGAAGTGACGACATGCTGGGAGCCCTGTGGAGGAATCTATCAACCCGTCCGTCTTCTGGTGTCCGGCGGCGGTTCTCCTGACTGGCTCGCTGCATTTCTGGTCTCCTACTCCGCTCCCGCTTCGGTGGAGGACGCAGGCTTCGGCGTCATGGCGGATCGCGGCGACTCCCCCCGGGCTTTCTGGGATGGCTCCCTTCAGCTCTCTCCCATCCGGTGGGGAGCCCCGCGTCCCCTGCTCCTCCCCATGCTGGGAGACGGCAGCAGGCAGATCCTTCCTCGCCAGCCTCAGGCCGCCCCATCACTTTGGCAGACGAACAGGTTTCTCCCCCACTCGGATTAACTCCCGAACACTCGCCCTCCTCCTCAGCGGCGAGGGCAACTGGACGATGTGTCCCTCCTTCTCCCGGGTTTCGGCACCACTGTAATGAAGTTACAGCCACCTGGCCGCCGGGAAGAAGGAGGCAGAGACGAACTTTATATATATATTGATTAATAAAAGGGACGGCAGCTCCTCACGGAGACTGCCGTCTAAATCAAAACAAAACAAACGGACGGCAGCTCCTCACGGAGACTGCCATCAAACTGAAAACAAAAGTAAAACATGTCCGGGCCCGGTCCTCTCTCTCTGTCCTCTGCCATCGTTCCTCCTCTTATAGTCCAGAGCTCCTTCTGTGGGGTTGAAGGCAGGTGCACGCCACAGGTGTATCTTATCTGTGGCGGGCCTCGTTTCGCTCCCACGGCTCTCAGCCACGCCCCCTCGCCACAGCAAGTTATTGTATAACGATAGTTTCTTCTGTAGTCTATCGAAAAAAATAGCTTAAAGGGGCTAATAATTTTGACCTAAAAATAGTTCTTTAAAAGTTAAAAACTGCTTTTGTTCTAGCCGAAATGAAAACAATAAGACTTTATTCAGAAAGAACAAATATTAGACATACTTTTAAAATATCCTTGCTCTTTTAAACATCATTTGGGAAATATTTAAAAAAGAAAAACAAATTTAAAGGCGGCTAATAATTCTGACTTCAACTGTAAGTTCAGTAAGATCGTTATCCACTGTGGTGCTATTGATGTTTAGCTATGTCTGTCAGAGATAACTAAAAGTAATGTTAAAGAGGTGAGTGATCTTGCAAAGATGATGTCAGACACTTTATGTAATATGCTCTGGTCCCCTGCCCACTTATCATGGAGACAAGTTGAGCCGACTCTCATCAATCAATGGTTTGATGTCTAAGTGGTGCCCACTGAATGACATAGGTGTTGTAGACAATTTGCCAAGTTTCTGGGGTAGACCTGACCTGTTAAAGAGAAATAGTCTTCATCCCAGCCGGCCTGGGGCAGCTCTCCTCTTTTGTAATCTGGCTTATATTCATGTTGGCACTTGACTAACTGAGGCCCAGGTCAGGGAGCAGATACACTGGCTAAGCCAACTATCTGCTAGCCTCCACAGTTTACCAAACTCAGATAATCTGCAACACATAAAGCCACCTAGAAAGCCCTGAACAGCTTAGCTCCCCAATATTTTAGGGAGCTGCTGGTGTATTACAGCCCCTTACGTCCACTATGCTCAATTAATTCGGGACTATTGATTATTCCCAGAATATCAAAATTAACTGTAGGTGGTAGATCTTTCTCATATCTGGCACTTAAACTCTGCAACAGCCTTCCTAGCACACTTCGAGAGGCAGACACACTATGTCAGTTTAAAACTAGATTAAAGACACATCTCTTTGCATTAGTATACACATAAAACACAAATGCTTTTGAAATCCAAGTCATCCAAAGGATTGTTAGGCAGCATTAATTAGGGCAACCAGAGTCGGGAACATTTCCCAAAAGACATTATAATTTGACTAGCTTCCAAAGCCTAGACTGCAGCTCTGCACAAGAAGTTTGGCCAGAGGAGAAATGGCCGTGCCCAACTGAGCCTGGTTTCTTTCAAGGTTCTTTTTCCTCCACTTTCATCAATTGGTGAAGTTTCTTGCCACTCGCTTGCTTGGTTTGGGACTTAAGGAGCTGCACATTGGTGGATTTGCTCTTCAGAGTTTGGACTTTCAGCAGTGAAATTTAAACCACACTGAACTGAACTAAACTGAACTTCAACTCTGAAAACTGGACTGAAGCAGTTTCAATTCACTAGAACTTCTATGTTAAGCTGCTTTGACAATCTACATTGAAAAGCATTACTAACCCTGCAGCTGTTTGTTAACTGTTCTCTGAGAGAGCAGAGGATAACCAAGTATATATAGACTGGTCTGTATGGTTCTTTTGATAGAGTGAAACTCACCAAATCGAGGTTGAGGTGTAGAGATTCAGTCTGGAGTAAAGTCAGATATTCCTTGAGCTTGAAGTTACAAATTGAATATCCAGGTTGCTGCGGCAAATTGTTAAGAATTTGGTGACTTCCACCTGATTTCCACCTGAGGTCATGGCACCAAGTTGTTGTAAAAATGAAAACCCAAATCAGGAGACTTGACAAGCAGAATTCTTTATTGAGACATGCTGGTTGTTCTGCAGTCAAACAGCATCTAACAAGTCTGCAAGTCTAAAAGGAGTCTATAATGAGTCTAATTTGAACAGAGATGTTCTCTCTATTATGTGTTTTTAGAGGGGGCAGAGTTTGTAGGTGGAGGTGGCTAAACAAAGCATGCAAATGAAATACTAATCAACATAATAGTACCCATACATATGCAAAGGTGTTAATTCAATCAGCTATTTAGGACTTTGCCGATAGTCAGGAAGTACATAAAGACAATACGATAAAATGTCTCCAACACTTGGCCTGCTATAGTTTATGAATCAAATGACAATTTAAAAACCAAAGAACATAACTTTTCAGTTATATACAGTGCATCCGGTAAGTATTCATAGTGCTTCACTTTTTCCACATTTTTTTTGTGGGGCCTTTTCGGGTTGAGGATGGAGTCAAGCTTAATCGCACATGTCCAAGTACTCCACAGCGTGGCTGGCAAGAAAAAGTCTAAAAGAAGAAAAACTAATGACATGGCCTCCTTGTTCACCTGATCTGAACACCATAGAGAACCTGTGGTCCATCATCAAATGTGAGATTTACAAGGAGGGAAAACAGTACACCTCTCTGAACAGTGTCTGGGAGGCTGTGGTTGCTGCTGCACGCAATGTTGATGGTGAACAGATCAAAACAAATCCATGGATGGCAGGCTTTTAAGTGTCCTTGCAAAGAAAGGTGGCTATATTGGTCACTGATTTGTTTTTGTTTTGTTTTTGAATGTCAGAAATGTATATTTGTGAATGTTGAGATGTTATATTGGTTTAACTGGTAAAAATAAAGAATTGAAATGGGTATATATTTGTTTTTTGTTAAGTTGCCTAATAATTATGCACAATAATAGTCACCTGCACACACTGATATCCTCCTAAAATAGCTAAAACTAAAAACAAACTTAAAAACGACTTCCAAAAATATTCAGCTTTGATATTAATGAGTTTTTTTGGGTTCATTGAGAACATATTATTGTGTATTATATTCAATAATAAAATTAATCCTCAAAAATACAACTTGCCTATTAAGTTTGCACTCAATATATATATATACTTTAAAACTTTTAACAAAGTCATTTTCTAGTAAGTTATCTGCACTTTTACTCAAGTATGGCTTTCAATAAACACCACTGGTTTTAAAACATAGACGATTAATACACAAGAAACAGACTTAACCCACGTTATTGCCAGTTTAAAATGAGTGACGCGCAATTCTGAGGCCAGCCTGGGTTGCCAGATGTGTGCCAAGCACTTGATTTGCAGTTCAAAACCAATCCTGCCACCAAGCTTCAATAGGGTAATTTTACCCTCACGCTCCATCATAACTTCACAACTCACAAAACAACTTTTCACCTCAACGTGAAATCTCACCTAAAAAAATTGTGTTTTCTGATCGCATGTCAGTAGTCGTAGCAACCTGTTAAAAGGTTTGTTCGTGAGTGTCAGCACTATTTTGTCAAAGCACACAGCTCTTCTGAGGTGTTTACAACACCACTGAGATAATGAAGCAGTGCTAAAGACAGATGGCCTCTCTTTATCAACAAATGACAAACACAAAGAGAGCCAAACAAAGACAGTGACAAATGGCTGAGCATTTGTCTGACAAGCTCCAAAGAGCTTTTCTTAACCCAAAATGCATTAGTAACAATGGTAATCTACATGAATGTAAACTCATCTGATTACGTTTTTTGTTATAAAATTCTTGACTTTTTTTGGTAATCATTGTAACAGTATGTCACTGCTATTTTACACTCATTCACTCCCCAGAACAAAGACTGATATATTCCAGAATTGCTTATTGAAATAGTTTAACCAGAAATCAAACAAACACATTCATGATGTTCCAAATCCAAATGACTTTAGGAGTGGGCAATAAAAACTGTATTTATTGACCGAACACTGTTGTCAATAAAGATAAAAAAAAAGTTTGGTATGAAGTTTCTGTATTGGTTTTATTAAAATGTGGCTGCAGAGCACAAGCCTTGGAAGGAATGCCAATAAGCTTAGAGTGTAAGTTTGTGTTATTTCCAATCGAGGAGCTTGACTTGTGCACACAAATATAGGGAGCGACACACACATGGAGTGCAAGCAACACGCATGTGACTGCGATTCATGTAAGTAGAACTAACCAATCTGCTTCACACTTTGTATGGAATACACATTTCAGTAATAACGGTAGACTAATTATCTCAGACTAATACAAACACTGCAGTGCACCCAAACACTGCAGTGCTTTTGAATTTTCTCTATAAATAAAACTTGTATCGGAACTGCAGCCATGGTTTGTATGTTTGTCATTCTCTGAGAAAACGGTTGATAGTCACCTAGTTATGAGAGATGCAGGGGAGCACGATCACAAAGCACATTGAACATGGTAAGGGAAAGCACATGCTCACACTTTTCACATGTGAGTTTTAGTTTGTGTCATGATCATCAGAATAACAGCACATGCAAAAATGAGTGCTGCGGCTAGCAGCAAATAAAAAAAGATGCACCAGAGTGGCTTTTTGTTTTTTTTCCTTGTGCATCGCAACCACTAGCACCCCATCTGAAAGAATTTTTAGCACAGGGGTAATGTTTCAATATGTATTTGAATAATGATGGTTGGTTCATTTACTTGAAAGCTCAGATTTGATTATCATAAAAGCCCATGCGGATTGCTTGTTTTTACCCGCAGAACAAGTTATTTGAACTCAAAGATAAAGCAACAGGTTGTAGTAATCCATTAATGTAGTAAAAATAATTATAATAATAATTAATAATTATCAGTAAATTACTTGATCTTTGAATTAATAGACAAATAAATGGTAGGTACCTGCAGACGAGCAGTTAAATGTAATGTAATTTTTGTTTGGTTACCATTAACAATAAAGTCAAACCAATATTCTTAATTAAATAATAACTTGTAATTATTAATTTTTATTATTCATAATTTTATGATCTTAATTTGCTAAAGTATGTTTACTTATATTTAACATACGGTGTCTTCTTCATCTGGTTAAATGAGTTACAGACCAGTGTAAAGGTATATACTGCCACCTACGATAAGGATGTGTGTAAAATCGTAAAATTACATGGCCTTTGTTTTGGGTGAATACGTGTCGTGATGATGTCATAGAAAGCCGCAGACCCCATATTTGTGGGAAATCCGCAGCATTTTAGAAAAAGATCTGCAAAATTTTGTGGAGTTTGCTTGATTTTGCGATAAATTCAATGGTTGCAAAGAAATGGCAAAATCCTGCTGAGACTGATTTCAGTGTGCAATATAAACCATAAATTTCAATCTAAATTTATATTGACAACTGTATATAAGCCTCTAGGTCACTGTCACAACACACTGAGGACTTAACACAGGAAATAGATATATATAAAGTATTTATTCACAAAGTCAGTCATGCAGGTTTTCAATGAGTTCAGAGAGAGTTTGTAGCAAACAAGGAAGTTTGTTGAAAGTTCGTTGAAACCGAGCATGTACTGGAATGGTGATAGTCCTGTTGCTTCCTTGCGGAGGGCATTTCATACTCGGCCCAGGGACGGAACTGGCTCCAGCTGGCTCTTGAAGGGTGGCGGAATGGATCTCCTCATTCAACGTCCATTGTATGGGACTAACTATAAGGGCTGGAGGGATGATGTGTTTGGGGTCCGTGGGGCCATCTGGAGCATGAACACGGGACAGGGCATCAGCCTTGCCATTCTTGGAACCTGGTCGGTAAGTGATCGAGTAGTTGAATTGGTTCAGGAACAGAACCCATCTGGCCTGTCGTGGATTTAACCTCTTAGCTTCTCTGAGGTTTTGCAGGTCTTTAATGGTCTGCAATCACTTTAAACGGATGTTCCGCTTCCTCCAGCAAATGCCACCACTCCTCCAGAGCCAGCTTGATGGCAAGAAGCTCTCTGTTCCCAATGTCATAATTTTGCTCTGTCTGGGACAACTTCTTGGCGAAGTATGCGCAAGGGTGGAGACGTGGAACATGGAACTTACACTTCTCAAGCTTTAAGAAGAGCTAATGTTGTTGTAGGCACTGGAGAACTTTAGATAAATGTTCACTGTGTTTAGCCATATTCTGGGAATACGTGAAGATATCATCGATGTACACAATCACAAATTGGTAGAGGAAGTTTCTGAATACAGCAGGTGAGATGGAAAGACAACTTGTCTTACACTTGTCTCCAGCTCTGATGTGGACAAGATTGTAAGCACTCCTCATATCCAACTTGCTGAACACGCAAGCACTACACAGTTCCTCTAGAGCTGCGGGGACCAGGGGAAGTGGATAGGGTTGAGGAATGAGTTGTGAGTTGATCGTCTGATAATCTATGCAGGGACCTCCATCCTTCTTACCCATAAAGAAGAAACTCAAAGCTGCCGGTGAGGTGGAGGGTTGGATAAATTCCTGCTGGAGCATCTCAGACATTTAATCCTCCAACGCCTTGTGCTCCGGAATGGACAGGGCAGCTCCAGGCAGCAGGTTGATGGCACAGTCCCATGGCTGGTGAGGTGGTAAGTGGGTTGCTGCCTGCTTACTAAACACATCCTGGAACGTTGAGTATTCAGGTGAGACTTTCTGGGGGGCATAAACTTCTGGACTTTATATGCTGGTGGTGGCCACAGACAGAGGCTCTGACGAGGAAACTATGGGTTTTATATATAACATACAGTTGTCAAAAGATGCATCGCTCCATTGTAAAATTTCACTTCGGTCCCACCTGATTACTGGGGAATGATGAGATGCCATGGACGTCCAAGGATGATTTCAATGGTGGATTCCTTTAGTACCAGAAAACTTATATCCTACTTATGGAGACATCCGATCTGAAGAGTGAGCATCGGAGAGTGATAACAAACCTTACCTCATCCCAGTGGTTTTTCCTGGATGGTTTCAACTGAATACTGAACCTGATGAAAGAGAAGAGGCAGTTGGAGCTGTTCGAGGCATGCTTGGAACATAAAGTTGCCAGAAGAACTAGAGCTTATGAGAGCTGAGACACAGCATGAAAAGTCTGGGGTGACTAATATGGTGTAAGCATAAGTTTAGATACTTCGTCAGCAACATGAATGGTACTCACCACGGGAAGAGGAGGTTTCACTGGACATTCTCTGAAGCTACCTGAGCATTCGGTGGAGAATTGACACGGATGCATCTCGATATACAGGTTCACTTGGAGTAGGAAACCACTTCTCTAGAGTAACTTTGTGGAAGTGCCATGAAACAGCGACAGCTGAGGGGGAGCTGAGTGGCGAAGTGAAGCCGTGACTGCATTGACTAGTCCGATGAGGGTATCCAGAGGTGAGGGTGTCGTGTGTTCGGGATCTATCCCAATGTCTGTTTTTGGTCAGCCTTTTTGTCATGACACACTGAGGACTGGACACAGGAAGTAAGTATAATAGCAAGTATTTATTCACAAAGTCAATCATGCAGGTTTTCAATGAGTTCAGAGAGAGTTCGTAGCAAACAAGGAAGTTCGTTGCAGACACACAACATAATCCAAGGAGACGAAGAGGACATGTAACACTGAAACAATCCAAGGAGACGAAGAGGACATGTAACACTGAAACAATGGGACTGGAGAAACACAGTCGACAATCGAAGAGAGGCTGGAACAGGAACAAACGCTGGATAAGATTGGGTTAAGTTCAGGGTGTGATTTTCAGGAACGACTGTTTATGCGCGGCAGACCAGAGTCCCGGTGGCAGGCCACATCTGATGCGATCCAGAAAGTGAAGAGCGGGAGGGGGTGCGGGGCAAGACAGACTCACAATGGCAGGCCAGATTGACCATCAGGCCACCTGGAAATGTGCTCCCATGTGCTCCTACTCTATGGCCAGTTCGCCCCTGCCTTAGACCTAATATTATCACATGGTATTGATATTGATAATGTTGAAGTTGTGCAGAGTGATGACATTTCAGATCACTATTTAATATCTTGATTATTGTGTATTGATAGGTCTACAAAATCAGCTTCTATTTATAAATATGGTAGAATGGTCACCTCTAGCACAAAAGATGACTTTGTCAGAAACCTACCTAAGGAACGTAGATAGACGAAATCAAAACTAGTGGTTTTTCATCTGACCTGGAAAGAAAGTATACTTAATTTTAGAAAAGCTTTAAAGTCTGCCAGATCTGCTTAGTTTTCAACTTTTAGCTTGAGTTAGTTTCCACTGTTAAGATGGTGATACACAACTTTATATGTTCTTTCAACCAGATAATTTGTACAAATTCACAAAATTAACAGATTGTATTGGTATTGAAAATTGGATCACTACAAACTTCTTATTACTAAATCCAGACAAAACTGAGGACCCAAAAACCTCACACACAAAAACCTAGAACACTGTCTAACCCTTTATGGATTCTCAGTTCAGTCCTTACCTTCAGTCAAAAATTTAGGGGTCATTTTTGATAGTAACCTGTCGTTTGAAGGCCAGATTTCAAGCATCTGTAAAACTGCATTTCTTCATATGAAAAATGTTGCCAAACTTTGACATATATTGTCAAAGTCCATCATTTTCTAATGCGGAAAAGCTTATTTGTGCTTTCATGACCTCTTAGCTAGACTATTGTAATGCATTGCTAGGTGGTTTTCCTGTAGGCTTAATTAACAAAAGCCAGTTGGTTCAAAATGCAACTGCTAGACTGCTTTCTAGAAAAAAGAAATATGATCATATTACTCCAGTTCTTTCATCATTGCATTGGTTCCCTATTAAACATCATATAAACTTTTAAATCTTATTGACTACCTACAAAGCCCTAAATTACTTAGCTCACCAGTATTTGAGGTAGCTCCTGGTGTATTACAGCCCCTCAAGTCCACTATTCTCAATTAATTCTGGACAACTGATTATTCCTAGAATATCAAAATCGACTGAAGGAAGTAGTTCCTTCTCATATCTGGCACCCAAACTCTGGAACAGCCTTTCTAGCATAGTTTGGGAGGCAGACACTATCTGCCAGTTTAAAACTACACCGTTAACCCTTACTGTATATTATGCAGTAAATAACAGTTAAATAGCCAGTGTTTTGCTAAGGCAGCAAACAATGATTTAGGCATTAACAAAACGTTTTCAGAAAATGTTGTACCATTAAGTTATTGCTCCATTCTCTGTCTATCAGTTGAGATGCAGAAACTAATATGTTTCAAGCCTTAAATAAGAATCTACAATGAGTAAGTAAAATGTGTTCAAATATCTTTGAGGGTTTCTAAAATAAGTTTGTGTGTTAAGTTATATTATTGTATTTTGTATTATTGTATTATTGTATTGTTATATTATCTTGAACTGTGTACTTAAAAGCTACATTAAGTTAGCCTATCCTCATAACTTCTAACATATTTCATTTAAGTATATTTATAAATTGTTTACTGCATATTGCCATAATTTACAGATGTAAACAGTGTAATGTGTCTTTCTGGCATCTAAACAGATTTTATACACATAAAAAAACATTAAATTCCAATATCTTTAGTTAGGTAACGTGCACAGAAATCATCACAGGGAATCACAAAAAGATGATACATATAGCCATCCACACGCACAGCTCCACTGTCAGGTCCCAGCTTGTGAATTTGTTGCTAAGTATTTTTTATAACTGTCCAACTGTGTATTCATATTAGGGACAATAGAAAAAGTTTGTTATCTTGAGCTTTTTTAAAGTAAATAATAATAATAATAATAATAATAATAAAGATTGGATCCTTTGGATTCTCTGTGTTGCCGACTTTAATTTTGTTTTGTTTGTAAAAAAAAAAAAAAACTTTTTTTATTGAGAATTGATGTGTGCGCCTGAATTATATATTTTTTTTGACAAACATGTTTCTAACCATATCTAAAGTAGGTATTTGTGTGTGTGTGTGTGTGTGTGTGTGTGTGTGTGTGCTCTTTTAATATGCAATTTTTTTAATTATTTGAAATGTTAAAAAAAGTACATTGATTATTTTGTGTTTTTTGCTGTTCAGTTTATGTATGCATGGTCAGCATTAAGGGGAGAGTAACACATTGCATTGATAAGCAGCTGGATTTCTCTGCAGCCCTCACTGTTTTTCTTTTTTTGTTGTTGCTTTTAGGTTTTTAACATTGTATATAAGGAGTCAAGTAATGCCTGTAATTTGAGCTTATTCAAAGGTAAGTATCATATAAAAATGACATATTTAAAGGCAAAAATATTATTTTATTAAATATATCAAAAGTGATGTTTAACAGAGCAAGGAATTTGTCACAGTATTTATTATAACTTTGTTTACTTTTCCTAATTAACCTAGTTACGCCTTTAAATTGCAATTTAAACTGAATATTAGTATCTTGCAAAATAACTAGTAAAATTTTTTTTTTATAAATTTTTATAAAAAAATCTCTCCCTTAAACAGCACTTCCATTCATTTTTGGAGAAGCTCTATGACGTTGACTGGACAATTTCAAAGGAAGTAAGTAAAAGTGGTATTTATAGAAAAAAATGCTTTTTTTTTAAATAAATGCATAAATCAGGTTATTTGTTTTGTTTTTTGTTATTACTACAGGTTTGGGGCAACATGAGGATCAGTGATGATCAATTTTTATTTATTATATTTTTTTCTTTAGGTGGAGTTTGTTAATTAATTAATTTATTTAGTTTTTTATTGCATACGTGTTTGTGATAAATGTTGGCAGTTGCTTGGAAAATATTCTATAAAGCATGGTGGCCTCAATTGGTTTGATATGGTGTATTTAATTACCATTAAAGGACACCTAGGTTACCACTTTTTCCAGATTTAATATAAGTATTTTGTGTCCCCAGAATATGTCTGTAAAGTTTCAGCTCAAAACACCCATCAGATTTTTATTATAGCTTTCACTAGTTTGTACTTTATAGCTCTCAACAGCTTTTTGCTGTTTTTGTGTACTGCGCCTTTAAGGCTAGTCCTCCCCACCCACCGTTCCCACGTGCCTATCAGCGTGCCTCAGTCTCCGCCCTCGGCTGCCTCAGATAACTGACAGACATAAAGGAAGCTTGTAACGTTTGTGAGAAATACTACAGTAAGAGCTTTGCCAAAGGAGTTTCTGCAGGAGGGCACGCAAGATGGCGACCAGTAAGGAGGTAGTTTTGAGAAGCTGAGGAGAAAAGTTGTTTCCTGCACTTCAAATTTATTTTGTGTTGCTTAAAAGACTCACCAGTCGAAAGTTTAAATGTTAAGGCACATTGTTGATTCAACAATTTAAGCAAAACGGCATCAAATGGCCAAAAAACGGAAAGAGAGAGAGAGTAAAGTCAAAGAAAAGATTAACGCCATAACGAAACCGATCACAAAAGGTAGTAATAAAGACGATGAAATGGACATTTGCCTCTCTGATGTTCAAACAATGCACTCATATGTTGTGCAAGGAGATATCATTTACCCACCGGATTCCACCCTAAGCACAGCTGATCCAAAAAAATTTTAAAATGAGCCGTCACTGTCTAAAATGCAAGAAAATATCATGCAATGCATACATGAAAGAGTAATTTCTTTTCAACAAAGTGAAAGATGTTAAAGACGACATAAGAAATGTGAAGAAGGACATGAAGATACTACATGTCGAGAAAATGTCTGAGATTGATTCCAGGCTCGGTGTAATTATGAGGTATGAACGAAGGTGGAATCTAAGATTGTATAGTTTGACGAAGCGGGCAGGTGAAGATGTAAAGGCACAGGTGGTGGATATCTGTTGTGGAGTTCTCCCAGAGTTTAGCAGCAAAATAAAAGAAGACGTCGATGTCGTACACCGTCTTGGACATAAACTTGAAGGAAACGCCACTAGAGGGAGAACCGTCATCATCCAATTCCTATCCAGATCCATACGTGATATGCTGTGCACGCTTACAGCAAAATCCAGCGCCTTCTTGAAGACTAAAGAACTGCAATTTGGAGAGGATTTAACAGCTATGGACAGAGCCATATGTAAACAACTGTGGCCGAAAGTGGAGGCTGCTCAGCAGGTGGGAAAGAAAGCTTACTTCGTCGGTGTGTGTGCATTCATCGATGGAAAGGAAATATATAAAGATTAGAGGTTAATTATATAACCTATCCATATATCCTTTTCAAGAACTAAACGAAAACTGACATGATGGTATTTTTCTCTACCATGATAAATGCAGTCGTAATTTGCTTTATACATTTAACACAAAAGTTTAGTTTATGAATATTGATCTTTATTTGTTTATTATTAGATTATCTATATTTAAGTTAACTACAGTGTTGGCTGGTTTGAGAAATAGTTATAAGGTGTTGGAAACATGGTTGCTTTATTTGGTAAGTCTTAAGTGTTGTTAATAAAGCACATTGGTAGCTTTGTCAGTTTTGTCCTTAAATGTCAGGGGAATTTGTGAATTGTTAAAAAGGAAAGCAATTTTTTTTTTTTGGAAATTTAAATGTGATTTTTATTTTATTCAAGAAACACATGCATCTTTGTCAGACTATAACTTTTGGAAAAGCCAGTGGGGGGATGATTTATGGATGTCATATGGGAGTAATCGCGCAGCAGGTGTTGCAATTTTGAGAGGTTCATTCAAAGGGAAAATTGTTCAGACAAAAATACACCATTCAGCTCGATGGATAATATTGGTCATTGAAAAGAATGCTGAATTATTTGTGTTAGGAAATATTTATGCAAGTAATAGTAGCACACAAAACAAGTCTTTATTTTTGAATTTTGAAGACCAAATTGAAAAAGTAGCGGAACAATATAATAGTGTTAAAATAATAGTTGGAGGGGACTTCAACACAATATGGGATTCTGTAAAAGATAGTTTGCTGCCTCGTCCTAATAGGTCTGTTCTTCCAGAATTGAACAGTTTATGTTCTACCTTTGACCTGATTGATATATGGAGACAACAGTATCCTGGAAAAATTCAGTTTACTTGGTGTAATAAAAGTCTGTCTCAACAGTCGCGTATCGACTATTGTTTAATTTCAAGAAATTTAATAGAGTGTGTTTGTTAATGAGGTCTCCATAATGCTCTCTGTTCTTACAGACCACAAAGCAATTTTTCTGTCATTAAATACAACCACACACAACAATGAAAACAATTTTTATACTGGAAAATTAACAAAAATATATTGACACATGTAAAGTTTAGAGAGGAAGCAAAATATTTAATTATAAATAGTTGGAATGATGCAAATGTAACTAATAATTTTGGTAAAAGTTGGGAAATAATGAAGTTTAACATTAGAACTAGCTATAAGGAAAGGAAAAGAAATAGCAAAATATAGAAAAGAAAAAGAAGAAATTATAAGTGAAATTATAAGCCTCTCTGGAAATTATAACATAAAGCAAGAAGGAAAAACAAATTAATGCAAGTACAATTAGAATTAGATAAAATATATGAATATAAAGCAAAGGGTGCCTTTATTAGTCAAGGAGAAAATGGTTAGAGGAAGGAGAAAATAATACAAAGTATTTTTTTAATATTGAAAAAAGAAATGCAGAATTAACAGCTATGGTCAAATTGAATATCAATGGAAAGTTAATAGAAAATGTAAAGAAATATCAAAATATGTGGCAGACTTTTATGAGAAATTATATTCAAATAATAAACAATTAAGTAATGCTAAATCATTTTTAGAGTATATTAAAGAGCCCCTATTATACATTAAAAAGGGTCATATTTTGGTTTTATAGGTCTTCAACAACAGGCTGATCTGCATGCAAGTTCAAAAAACGCTTTCATGGTCTTATAATCTGCATTTATTTTTACCTAATTATCCCAGCGACTCCCATATGAATCGTTCAGCGATTCATTTGTTCCCAAACCCCACCAGTACTCTCCTCTGTCCTCTGACAGACTATCTCTGTGGGCTCCCATCGTGCTCACCCCGAGTCTTCGGAAGCCTTTCCAGTTCTGGGCACCTGCCCGAAGCCCAGCCTGCCTTTGTTTGACGGTGTACTTAATAAACTGTCCTCATTTTGCCCGCACCCCTAAACTAATCCATGAGCTGTGTACTGATAGATCGCCCATTGTAATGGCCCATTTCCACTGAGTGGTATGGTACGGTACGGATTGGTTCGGTACGCTTTTATGGCCGTTTCCACTGTCAAAAGCGTAACGAACCGATCCGTACAGTACCACTTTTTCGGCACCCTTTCAAAAGGGGTACCAAAGACGAGAAAGGGTACTAAAAGGTGGAGCTACACGCACAGCTGAACGCTGATTAGTTTACAGAGATACGTCACGATCTCGTGGAGCTAGCCAGAATCAAAACAATGGAGCCGCCATGTTTTTAAATGCACAGCCGAGACAACTATATGCATATAATAACGATACATGGATGACTCGGGCTCAAAACAAACCTTGAACAGCCACAAAGCCAAGAATCTGCCGTGTCCTTTTGTTGTTTTATGAGGCCATCTAAAAGTGCGAGCGGTTTTTCGCTTTCTCCAGGGAGTCCGCGATCGCGTCTAGATTTGATATAACGAACTTCTTGAGCTGACAATAATAATGTGTGTGTGTGATTATTGAAGCGTCTTCGACATCTGATCCATTCAGAAAGAAAAGAGTGACGCGAGAGTGAATCGCGGAAAAAAGAAGAAGCCCGACAGGATTACAAGGATTCCCGACAGGAGCAAATAGTTTCAGCAACCTGAACAATCTGCCATGTTTATCATCACCTTTTGGACTATTATGAACTCGGAATGACGGAAATTCTCTCTAACAGAGGCTACATGTGCTGGTGAAGATTACAGACACAGATGAGAGGTTAGCTCTAACTGTGGGCTACTGTATATGTTGCGTGTTGTTTTTGAACTCAAATAAGGACTTAATGTATGCTGTGTGTAGGTTTCTGTAATTGGTAACATCAGAGACTGTAAGGGCTTGTATGTGTTCATATATGTTGCATTTATTTATTTATTTTATATAATTGCAGACGTTACAGTATGCTGTCACACTGTCATTGATCTGCAGTTATAATCAAATCATGTTCATAGAAAAGTTAGTAATAAACATTTATAAACAAGTATTAATATGTTTAAAGCATCTGTTTTGTTATAAGAGCTTCTCATATAATGTGAACGACCTGTACAGCTTTACTGTAGACATTTATTCGAGCGAGAATGACGTCGACTGAAACTCTGTAGTACACCATGCCCACCAAAAGGGTACCCTTTGTAGTGGAAACGCAAGCTTGATAAAGGTGACCCGTACCGACCCAAACCGTACCATACTGTAACATAAGCGTGCAAATTTCTAAACCACTCCTTTCCCTCACACTTCCAATAATATCCAGGTAAGCACAGCGTCTTCATGACTCATGATGAATTCAGGATCTGTTTGTCTTTGCTGCTGTGTTAGTGGGCGGGGCCGCAGGTTTAAAGTTGCGCGTGCAACAATTATGTTTCGTATCCACATCATACCGAAATGGCTAAAGACTCGTCCTCAAGACGATTCATTTAAACCACTATGAGTCGACTCTTTTTTTAGATGAATCAATAGTTTTAAAAACTGTCCACTTTCAGATTTAAGCTTTAGCTGGATATTTCACTTCACTTAGATCTGTGTTACATAGTACATGGAAGGTAATTTTCAAAAACCCATAATAGGGGCTCTTTAAAGAAGACGTTCAAAAGATGGAGTCCTCAGTTCAAATGTGTGGCCAAGATATTACCTTAGATGAAGTAGTGAATTGTATCAACAAACTCAAAGATAATGTCACCTGGGAACAATGGTTTAATTAGTGAATTTTATAAATGTTTTCAAAAGAACTAGCACCATTTTTGTTAGCTGTATTTAAAGAGGCTATTCGACAAGGTTATTTACCTAACACATTAAGACAAGGTTTGATAACTTTATTACCTAAGCCTAATAAGGATATATTATGTTTAGAAAAGTGGCGGCCAATTACACTTATTAATAATGATGCAAAAATATTTGCTCATATATTTGCAGAAAGAATAAAAAAGTGTCTTGACCCTATTATTGATATATGTCAATCAGGATTTATGAAAGGGCGACACATTTCCAATAATATAAGACTCATTTTAGATTTGATTGATTACAATGATTTAATTTTGGATAATAGTTTTAATTTATTTGTAGATTTTTTTAAAAAAGCTATTGATACAATTTATCATAGCTTTATGTTGGAGACTTAATTTTTTTGGCTTTGGAGAATATTTTAAAAAGGCTATTCAAACTTTATACAGAGACTGTAACAGCTCAATTAAATTATCACATGGAACAACATCAAGATTTTAAATCAAAAGGGGCATACGTGAAGGTTGTCCTATTTCACCCTTTCTTTTCTTACTGGTAACACAAATGATGGCCTTACATATTAAAAGAGATAAATTTTGTGGTATTAGAATTTTAGAGAAAGAATTAAAATGCTCTCAGTTAGCAGACGACACTGCCATTTTTCTAAAAAATGAAATTGAAATTAAAAATGCTATTGATTGTCTCAATACTTTTTCGTCTGTATCTGGTTTATGTTTAAATATTAAAAAATGTGTGTTGTTCCCTCTGAAAATATGCAATGATACTAATATATATGGTGTTCCAGTAAAGATGGTAGAATACTTGGGTATAAAAATTTGTAAAGGTCAAAAAGAAAGAAGTAATCTGAATTTTACACCAATTATTAAGAAAATTAATTAAAATTTTAATTTATGGTTAATGAGAGATTTGTCAATCAAAGGAAGAGAATAGCAAAAAAAAGGTTTGTCACATTTAGTATATAAGTCTCTTGCATTAGATGTTCCACAATCAATCATAAAAGAGGTGGAGAAAATTTTGTTCAATTTCATATGGAGGAACAGACCACATTATTTAAAAACTGATTTTGTGCAATCCAGTGGAAGATGGAGGTCTCAATGTTTTTGACTGCAGCACTTCTAATTGTGTATTTAAAAACAAATGGATTAAGAATTACCTGAATTCTAAAGTATCATCCCTGAATTGTTTTTGAACTGGTAGGGGGTTTAGATTTTTTTTTAAGATGTAATTTTGATATTAACAAGGTGCCGATAAAACTTTCCTCTTTTCATAAACAGGTATGTTTACAATGGATGCTTATTTATAAGCATAATTTTTCTCCACATAAATCAGTGATATGGAACCACAAATGTATAACCTTTAAAAATAAAAATCCTTATTTTATAGAAATTGGTACAATAATGATATTATATTGGTGAGACAGGTATTCAAAAGTAATGGACAACTTTTTAATTATTGCGAATTTCTCAATTATTGCAAAATCCCCATAACTGCTAAAGAATTTGCAATAGTATTTGATGCAATTCCAAGTGGACTTGTTCAGCTGTTATCCGGTAATTTATCCTCTGAATCAAATCTATTACATACTAATCAGTTAAGTATCAATGGTGTGAAAATTATAGACTATAAATTTAATAACTGTTACATAAAAAAGTTATGCAGAACCACATTGTTGCCTAAATGCAAATCTTTTTGGAATTCCTTAATTGAGCAGATTGAGTGGAAAAAAGTTTGGAACTTACCTAGAAAATACTGTCTCACCAATAAAGTTAAAGAAGTGACGTATAAATTAATACATTTAATTTATCCAGTGAAACAAGTTGTTAAACTTTTTTTAAAAGACATGGAATCTACGTGCACTTTTTGTGAATTAGAGGAGGAATCGATAAAACACCTATTTTTGAATGCACATATACCCAAATGTTTTGGTTTGACATTGAATATCATATATTTAAACTTACAAAATTAAAATGGTAACTTAAAAAGTAAATCGCTGTAATTTATTACAAACATGCACTGTTTGTCAACATTTTAAACTTGTAAAACTCACTCTTGATCACATTTTATGATGATTGATGATCTTAGCAAACTGAACAGACATTTTATTTATGGTTGCTTTGTACACTTCCTGTCTTGTTGATAGGATTATAAACATTACTACGGAGACATGTTAATACGCAGCTGTCAATAAATTTGGTGGGCAGGGGGACCGCACTCCTACGTCAAGTTGCGGTCGGTCTCAAAACCGCTCCAATTGGTCCACCGTTTTTATGTTGTTAAATTGAAAAAAAAAAGGACTGGGTGTTTTTATTTCACCCCAATATGACGGTCTATACACTATACCTACCTGACGGTCTATACACTATACCTACCTATGTGTTCAAAATGTCTGTCCAAACAGCTTGAAAAATAGATTTTTCACCATAGGTGCCCTTTAAAGCTTAACTGTGCAAAGCTGTGACCCTCAGTAATATGTAAGATGATATTTAAATGTCTGACACCTGTGCTATATACACATATAACATTGTTGCCAGCTATTCACTGTAATGGTTCAGTTACAGGTTTTAACTGGCAACACTAAACAAACAATTACAGTGACTAACTGTCAGCAGTGTTGTCAGTATTCTACTGTAAAAAAAGCCCAGTGAGGTCTAACAGTGTAGACTAAGGTGATAGGTGTAATAGGTGTAATAGTAAAAGTAAAAGGTAAGCCCATTAAAATGATTGCATGCAGCTCAGATTGCACTGTATGGGGTTTGCAGCCAGACCCTTTTCCATCTCATTGCATTAGCATACACAAAACACAAATGTATAACTTTTTAAATCAAAATCCTCTAAAAGATTAATTGATTAATTAAAGGAACCAAACTCTGTGGATCATGAAACACATACGACCCTTCATGAACTGCTAAATACTGTGTGTCATGCACTTTCTTACAGCTTGGCTGGTCTGTGGTCTGTCATCAGAAAGCATGTGTAGTCATGAATAATTAAGAAGAGACCCCTTTCTGATTCACAGTCACCATCATGTTGCACCGAGGTAAGCGATATATTACGCTCCATCGAAAATAAACTTTCCGGACTCGACACAAGAATCGCACTTATAGAAGTCATTCACAAGGAATTCCAAGAACTCCGTCACAGTTTAGAATTCAGTCAAGAACAGATAAATACGTTCACGAGAGAAAACAGCTTCCTAAAAGACTTTCCACTAAGCTCACCTCCGTTGTCACAGAAAACAAAACAATGAAAGAAAACATTTTGGACTTACAAGCACGCAGCATGAGAGACAATCTAGTTTTCACAGGCATCCCCGATCAAACTCCAGACAACCCCGAAAAATTAATCAAGGACTTTATGACAAAACAACTCAAACTACCAGCTGAAACCGTACAAACCATCACTTTTCACCGTGTCCACCGCATCCGCTCCCAACAAAACAACAACTGACCGTGTCCTATCATTGTGAAGTTTGAACACTACAAACACAAAGAACTGGTTCAAAAACAAGGCAGACAACTTAAAGGTACAGTTTACGGTCTCAATGAACAATATCCAAAGGTCATCCTAGAACGTCGAAAACAACTCTTTCCAATCAGAAAACAGAAAATAAATAAAGGAAAATGAGCAATCATAACAGTGGACAAATTATACATAGACGGACAACTATATCATGATTAGGACATTACTCTCTGGCTTTTCTGAATGCATTTTGTTATCGCACCTAGGTCTCATCCCCCCTCCCTCCTTAAACGTTATGTTGGTATTTATAGTCATTTTTGTTTGGTCATTGTTCTATTGTGTACATTCTGTCAACTCCATGTCTGAATTGTATGTCTATCAGTCTATCATTACCATTGTATTGTCATACACACACACACACAGGTACAATACCACACCCTTTCAAATACAAACAGTAACATTTATGCATATGCAGTAACAACAGACTCACATATTACTATACCTTGCTACTGGTTACCTAATTATTTTGCAATTCTTTAAATTATGTCATCAATCACATTTCTTGTGATTGACTTGTTTCTCACCAGTAATTCCACTGTCCAATATTTCTGAATCAAAGATCCACCCAATAATCATTAGTGATCACGCTCCTGTAACATTAAACCTGAATATAACCACTGCACATAAACCCAGTTCTAGATGGCGATTTAATACTTCTCTTCTTCTAGATCATGATTTTGACAGTTATTTTAAAAGAGAGTGGGCTTGCTGTCTAGAGATAAATGACTCCTGAAATATCTCCATCTCTTCTGTGGGAAACAGGAAAGGTAGTTTTAAGAGGAAAAATAATTTCATACTCTGTTTACAAAAAAAAAGAAAGAGAAAAAACAACAAGCTGAACTGGAACAGAAAATTAAAGAACTTGAAGACATTAACACAAATAACCCAACAGAAGAAACACAAGATACGCTAAGAAAATATAAATCACAATTAAATAAACTATTTAATGCACACACTCAATTCCTTATTCATAGACTACGACAAGAACACTTTCATCATAGTAACAAATCTGGTAAATATCTGGCTAATCAAATCAAACACAATAAAGAAAAAAAACAACAATATCAGTCATTAAGGACTCAGCAGGGAAACCCACCAACTCACCAGAAGAAATAAATAACATCTTCCAAAAATTTTACAGTAAATTATATTCCCCTGAAAAAAACCCATCCCAGGATGACATAAATTCATTTTTCAACAATATCAACTTACCCCAGCTAAACGAACAGCAAATGAATACTCTTGAAATCCCCTTTATCAGAACAAGAAATTTCCAATGCCCTTAAACTTATGCCCAACAATAAATCACCAGGTCCTTATGGTTTCCCTGCTAAGTTCTACAAACACTTTTGCAACACAGCCACAATTGCGCTCCTCCTTAAACCCAATAAAGACCCAACATTTCTATCAAGCTATCGCCCAATCTCACTAATCAACGTAGACACTAAAATACTTGCTAAAGCTCTTTCCCATAGAATAGAAAAAAGCATGCCATCTATAATCCATCCAGATTAAACCGGCTTTATTAAAGGTAGACAAGCATCCAACAATACACGCAGACTCGTAAACCTAATACACCATTCATCTATAAACAAAAACAAATCCATCAGTCACCCTCGACACAGAAAAAGCCTTCGACAAAGTAAACTGGAAATTCCTGTTTTCCACATTAGAGAGGTTTGGTTTTGGGGAGTCATTTATTAACTGGATCAAAATTCTCTACACATCACCCTCAGCTACCGTCATTACTAACGGAATAACATCACGCAGCTTCACTCTCCACCGAGGAACTAGACAAGGATGCCCACTCTTTCTCTCTCTATTCATCATATTCATCGAACCGCTTACAGCAGCTATCCGTCAAAACAACTACATTAAAGGAATTCAAACATTAAACATACACCATAAAATAAGTCTTTACGCTGATGATATATTATTATACTTACAAAATCCCCAAACATCATTACAAGAAACAATTAAACTTATTGATACCTTTTCAAATATTTCTTAATACTCAATTATTTGGAATAAATCTGCTATACTTCCATTACACTCCACCAATGTGGATGCAGCATCCCAAACTCCACAAATTCCTATGTGCATCAACTACATCACATATTTGGGTATCAAGGTTTCCGCCAGGCTGCCAGAGTTGTTTGCCCTCAACTATACTCCACTTCTTAAAAAAATAGATGACGATCTTCAACATTGGATGAACATACCACTATCCATCATGGGCAGAATATCAGTAATTAAAATGTCCATACTCCCAAAAATAAACTATTTTTTTTCAATGTTCCCAACACAGCCCACACGTACCTGGATCAAATCTCCAGATTCATTTATCTCAAAAGTTTACTGGAAAAACAAGACCCCAAATTAACAACTCTGACAGCCTGTTGGAAATTCCATCAGATCACAAATTCCCCACTCACACCATCTAAATACACCCCAATCTGGAATAACCCTGATTTCCTAGCTAACAAGAAGCCACTTAACTTTTGCACATGGGCAGATAAGGGAATCACACAACTTCAGCATATCTTTAATAATAATAACCTGGCACCATTTTCCCATATAGCCCAGACATATAGCATTGGGAGTAATTGCTTTTTGGAATATTTACAAATCAAATCATCAATTAAATCAAAATTACTTAACCAATTAATTAATCTAGACCCTTTCCCTCAAATCTCAGAGTTTATCAGTATGTCTTCCTCCAAAAAATTGCTCTCCTAAATATACAAAATGATATCAAAATCAGATAATGCATTAGTTCTACCAACCGCTAAATGGGAAACAGACTTATCTATTACTCCCAATGCTTCATTCTGGACTCAAATTAGCAAAAACACATTCTCCATGACAAAAAATGCTAACCTACAACTTATACAGTATAAAGTACTTCACAGATCTCATTTAACTAGGCAGAAATTATTTAAAATGGGTTTCACGTTAGAAATATGTTCATATTGCACACAAAACACACCAGACACTTATCTTCACGACTTATGGCATTGCACTTCAATTAAATCATTTTGGGAAAAGGTTACTAACTCGCCAACTTAATGGGATGTCACATCCCACTGTCTCCTTCCCTCTGCATATTAGGTGACATATCCACAATCAATATGAATAATACAAATGGTCAGTTACTGCTGGTGGCCCTAACTATTGCCAGGAAAATTATCCTCATGAACTGGAAATCAAGAAATACCATTCACATTTCATCCTGGAAAAACTTATTATCAGAATACATCTCCATTGAAGATCCTCTTTGCCTGAAGCCACTCCCCAACAACACCTTCATCAGTACACAGACAGGAGGGGAGGGGGGAGAGGGGGTCAGGTAGAGGTAAAAACTGTCTCTCATATTACACCTAATTTAAAATAAAATAAATCAAAAAAGGGAGGGGGAGAGGAAAAAAATATATATATATTATAAATTTCATAAATTCTTTCCCACATTAAAATTTGGTCTTTACATACTTCTTCTTTTGTACTATTTGTTTTCCTTTTCTGTCTCTCTCAAATCTATTGATTCATTTTTTTATTATTATTTATTATCATTATTATTATTATTTTATTTATTTTTTTCCCTCTCCCTCAAGAGGTGGGAGAAAAGGGGATCGGAAGGTGGGTGGGGGGGCGTGTTGACTGGTGTACTCGCACTGATAATAATAATGATATTGATGATTCCCTGGCTAACAACTGATAAAAAAAAAAAAAAAAACAAGCATTAGAGGGAAAAAAATAAAAAAGGGAAAATAAAAAAATAAAGAAATTACTTACTTGCACATACTTACATATACTACACTCACAGGGTAAGTGTGACGTGGGCATGGCAGCCTGGGCATTGCACTGGATGGTCCATGCTGCACGTCATACTTTTTTAATGCATCACAAAGCAACTGACAAACACTGTATACTTCAAGGTAAAAACTGATTACATAACATTTACCCCCTTAAATTATTGATAAAGGTTTTTTTTTTTTATTTTACTTTTTATTATTATCAGTGCTGTTGTTGTTGTCGGCGCGAGTGTATTGTGGTTATTGCATTTCCCTGCCCACCTCTTGATTGTTTATTATTATTATTATTACTACTACTAATCACTACTATTATCATCATTATATTATTATTAATAATTCATCATATTGGTAGTTAAATTCACCTTTTTAATATTATTCTTTACTTTTGGTTTTTATTATTTGTATATTATTATTATTATAGCAACGTTTTTTTTATTATTATTCTCATTGTTCATTGTGCTTGCAGCACTTAATTTTTCTATTTTTTTTCTCTCCACTTCCCCTTTTCTTTCCTTTCCTTTCCTGTTTTTTTTCCCTTTGTCATCTACTTATTATTATTATTATTGTTATTTATTACTATAATTTTTCGTCTCCTTCCTGATTTCCCAACCTCCCCTAACCTCCTCAATATTATCATTAATAGTATTACTTTTACTTTTATTACCATTACTTTTATTATTGCTATTCTGACCTGTCCTCCCGTTATCTCCTCATTATCATTATTACAAGTATTTCTACCCTTGTCATTATTCAGGTTGCTGTAGTTGTTGTAGTAGTAATAGTAGTAGTAGTAGTAGTAGTAGTAGTCATTGTGGAAGTAACAATTGTATTTGTAGTTTGGATTGTTGAAGTAGTAATTGTAGTAGTTTCTGTAGTAGTAGAGGTCGTTGAAATAGTCGTACCAGAAGTTGTAAAGGTGTTGTAGTGTAGTAGTAGTCGGTGTAGTAGTATCAGAAGTAGATGTTGCAGATGTAGATATTGTAGTAGTAGTGATTACTGTAGTAGTATCAGTAGTAGTAGGATATTGTAGTAGTAGTGATTACTGTAATAGTATCAGTAGTAGTAGGATACGTTGTTGTAGTTGTATCAGAAGTAGTAGATGTTGTCGATGTAGATGTTGTAGTAGCAGTAATTGTTGTAGTAGTAGCAGATGTTGTTGTAGTAGTATTAGTTGTAGAAGATGTTGTAGTAGTATCAGTAGTAGACGTTGTTGTAGTAGTATCAGTAGTAGATGTTGTTGTAGTAGTATCAGTAGTAGACGTTGTTGTAGTAGTATCCGTTGTAGTAGATGTTGTAGTAATATCAATAGTAGTAGACCCTAGTAGTAGTAGTAGTGGTTATGGCTGTAGTAGCAGCTGCAGTATTAGTCGTAATATTAGTAACTTTCTGTAGTAGTAGTATTTTGTTATTTATTAATTTAGTAATATCATTACTATCATACATTACTAACATTGTTGTCACTCCTTACCACTAACTGTTCTCTTTCTATTTGTTCATTTATATTGATGATACTTGCTTCATTTATTGATTGTTATTGACCCTTATATATATGTACCCTGACTTGTCCACCACGTTACCTTCACATACACACACACACACACACACACAAACAAACACACAAACACGCACACACACATACACGCACCTGCCATTATCTTACTGTATTGTTGTTGTTTTTTGTTGTAGGTTTTTTGTTTGTCTGTTTTTGTTTACTCAATTTCTTTGTATTTATATGATCCCAATTTGTGTACCGTTTTGCATATTCTAATAAATAAAATAAAAGAATAATTAAGAAGCAGGGTCTTCTCATAAGATAAGAAAATTCAGCCATGAATAATAATGGGAAACCAACACGTCATTACTCCACTAGCAGATGTGCACTATGTCACCGATTTTGATCCTGCCCCCAAAAAATATTCTAAACCTGGAAGATGAAATTAGCTCACAAAAGCTCTGAATGATCCATTTTCCCCACAATTAAAGCTAACAGTTGCTAATGTTTTCTTAAATGATGCTCAACTCACAAAAATATGTTAAGATCTCAAAAAAAGTTCTCCAGGATGGCTTGAACCTTTATTGGGAGTGGGCAGAGCTAAAGATCTGTTTTGGTGCACCTTGCTTACTGCAATTCTCTAATTAGTGTAATTTCCTGCATAGCATCATGGGAAATGTATTTTTTTCCTGTGTGAATTCTGTTCTTGTTTTACAAATAACTTGAATTAATGTAAACAGATGGGATAAACAGAAACGTACAATAGATTACTGGATTATCAGTTATTACTCAAATACAGTTTTGCTGATTAGAAAATTAACAGATTTTTGACTTTCATTTGTTGTGCATTATGTCATCCATGGTAAAAAAAAAAAAAAAAACTAAACAAAAAACATTGTGAATACATACTGAAAGTGAATAATGTTTAACAGTTACAGCTCTGTGTAATATTTTTAACAAAATTATTTTGTAATGCCACACAAAAAAATATAGAACAATATTTCTAACATCAAACTATTTAAAATAACTTTGAATAGATTTCAATCAAAGTCACTCCATAGTAATAAAATCTGTTGAAACTTGAATACCACAGAAGATTGCCAACAGACACATGTGGCCCTGACCCGTGTCTGCTCCATGATCTGAGGCATCCATCAAACATTCCATAAAGTAAATCTTCCAATCTTTAGGGAATACACATGGAAACAAGCCTTCCGCACACTGAGCTCAGGAGAGGATGTGTGCAAAAGCTGTGCTGAGTTTGACGAATGACTGCATGCGTTTAACATAACTTTTGACCCTCCAGATGGAGGACCAGCATCATTCTGGTAATAATGAGTTGCACAAACACATTTGCACTCAAATACATGCAGTATGTACACACGCACGCACACACACACACAGAGAAAGAGACAGAGACACATGGATGTCCAATCATCGTAAATTTGGCAGAAGAAAAAGGTACTATTAGGACATCTGTGAAACCGTCTTTAAACACAGCTGCTGTATTATAGACAGTACAAGATAGAACAGGAAGTACTATGAAATGTATTTAAGATGTGAGAGATTTCAACCTTTTTACCACTTCTACTCAAAATTTTCTCCTCCATGAACCGCCACATTATCGTAGTAGAGGGGTTTGAGTGCCTGAGTGATCCTAAGAGATATTGTGTCAGGGGCTAATGCTCCTGGTAGGGTCTCCCAAGGCAAAAAGGTCTTGGGTGACAGGTCAGACTAAGTGCAGTTTAAAAACCCCTTATGAGTACAATAACATCAAGGACCGTGACGTCACCCGGTATAGCGCAGCCGGGGCCCCACCCTGGAGCCAGGCCTGGGGTTGGGGCTCGTATGTGAGCACCTGGTGGCCAGGTTTTTTCCCACGGAACCCGGCCGGGCTTGACCCAAAGGAGTAACGTGGGACCATTCTCCTGCAGGGCCACCACCTGCAGGGGGAGCCGTAAGGGGCTGGTGCATTGTGGAATGGGTGGTGGTCGAAGGTTAGAACTACGACGACCTGATTGTCAGGCACAGAAATTAATGTCTGCACGCCCATGGTCATGAGCTTTGGGTCATGACTGAAAGGACAAGATCTTGGATACAAGTGGTCAAAATGAGCTTCCTTCACAGGGTGGCAGGGCTCACCATTATGGATACGGTGAGGTGCTCTGTCACCCTGGAGGAGCTCGGAGTAGAGCCGATGCTCTTCCACATCGAAAGAAGTCAGCTGAGGTGGCTTGGGCATCTGTTTTGGATGCCTCTTGGACGCCTACCTAGGGAGGTGTTCCAGGCATGTCCCACCGGGAGGAGGCCTCGGGGAAGACCTAGGACACTGTCTCTCGGCTGGCCTGGGAACGCCTCGGGATCCCCCCGGAGAAGCTGGAGAAAGTGTCTGGGGAAAGGGAAGTCTGGTATTCTCTCCTAAAACTGCTGCCCCCGCGACCCAGCCCCGGTAGAAATGAATGAAGAAAAAGCGGTAGAAAATGAATGAATGAATACTCAAAATTTCTCATTACTTAAAATATCTGCAAATAGGGGTCGGTGATATTAACTTCTGTGATAACAATAATAAAACATTTAGTTAAGTTTGCATTTTTTCTGTGCTTGTTGATTTATTTCTGTTATGAGGAAATAAATATAAGACTAACACACCTGAAGGTGGGGACATGTCTTAATGAGTGATCCGCTAAATTATTTGTACAAATGATTCACTCAGAACAGAAAATTTTTTTGGAAATGAGGCACACACAGGTGTTCTGCTTTAGCTTTGTTTTTGTTTTGTTTTTAAGGGCCATACATTGGTCTGGAAATGCTACCCTTGGCTTACCCTGGTAGATGTGTGCCACACCGACAAAGTTTGCTTTCTTGGCGCTTTCTTAGATATGGATCCCAGTCATGCCTATTCAGCGTCACTGTCAGGGACTTTACCCATGAGTCTTCAGTGGTGAGAGATCAGCCATGTGTGATGGAGCAGGTCATCTCTTGGTGGGTGTGGAAGTCGAAATTCTGCCAGCATTTGACGCCTCCCAGCTCTCAGCTTTGGTGCACTTCGCCACAGGCTTTGAGGGCGCTAGAGGATGGGCTCCTTTCTCACGCACCTCCAGCCACTTCACATGATCCTGGGCATTACTCATTATGCCGAGTTCAGACTGCATGATTTTAGCCCTAATTTTGAATCATGTCGTGTGAATGTGTTCTGACTGAAAATAACATCCGCGATCACCTACAGCCAATGAGAGGGCAGCATTCACTAGCGTTGTTACCTGCAGGCCAGTGGGAGGCTGGGGGAGAAGCTAAAAGCGCTCATTTTCAGTAATTTGGCTTCAAGAAATTGAGGAAAAACGAGTGTAACATTGGCACGAGCACTGTGTCTGTTTGACGTGTCATTTGATCAATATTACAAACAGGTTGAAAAGTAAAAAAAGTTGAGGAGAGATTGTTAATTATCTTCAAAAGCCAGGTGAGCAACACAAGTTTCTAAAGCTAAAGCCTTATTTTTTCATTATGTAGTTAATAACGAAAGATATATTAAGTGATATATATTACGTGACCTTGCGTTGCTTCCATGTCAATTCTCGCAATTGTTTGGCTGTGAGACGTAGTTTTTAATATGTATATATATATATATATATATATATATATACTGATAGCGCAACATTAAACAGTGTAGGTGCGACTTCATGCAGCGTTGCGCAGACCGATCGAAATCTGTCTTAAAGTGATGAAATGCCTTAATTAAAGTTACATTAAAGTACAGCGACAGTGCTCTGAGATCAGACCATTGTCAAGTTTAAAAGGTGTGTTTGTGCATGAAACTTGCACGTTTATATGCATGTGTGAATAAGAGATAGAGACCGGGCGAACGACCGCTCTTTTGACAGCTCTTGATGCTGCGAGTGATTGGGTTTCTTTCTTCCTTTTGTTCTTTCTTTATTTTGGAGATAATAAAAAATATGAATACAACAGAAAGTCATAAAACTTTACAAATTATGTGTCCACTTTAGTAGGCTCAACACAATAGTGTCATATCTAGATAAAATAGCCTAAGCTATATTGAAATAATTTAAAGAATTACAAATATTGGATATAATAAAATCACATTAAATAAATAAAGCTATATAAAACAAACAAAAACTATAACAATTTACGTATATACTATACAAATGAATTAAAACGTATCCAAAGCCATTTAAAACTTTCATTTTGCAAAGGCCTTTCTGAAAAAAGGATTTTAGAAATTTTCTAAAAACAATAAACAAGATTTGAAATATTTTTTATTAAAGTATTTGGATATGATAATATTATTCAAATCGTGCAAACAAAGCATTTTTGGGTGAGTGAAACCAGAAACTACATTCTTTTCTGTCATTCAGTCCTGCCCAGTGCTGCTTTTTTAAAATGATTGGGAAAAACTGCAAGTAAAATGTGTTCTATGTCCTCAAATAAATGTTTATGTTTTATATGATGTGGAAGGATTTAAAAATGAAATTTTAAATGCATTAGTGGACAGCTGCTGAGCACAACAAAAACATTTTACTGCAGTAGGCCAAATCATCTTTTTTGGTGAATAATTTGTATATAGGGGCAAGATTTGCATAGGTTTATTTTTGATCATTTTCATAAAGACCCTTTACTGTATACAGCTCCATATACGATTTAAATTATATTTTTTTTGTGTGAATAACCAAATATTAATTCAAATAGCTTAAGTCTTAAAGACGTGTATAAAATAGTCATCATTGGTCATGCAACCCCCATAACGTTTTCTTAACTAATTAAGATAAGCAATTATTCTTTAAAATAGTTCTAAAAGGATTTATATATTTATAAAATCATCACTTCATCATTTTCCCTGTTAGCTTGCTGTACATTTTCCCACTTCACAAAAAATTTGCTCTTTTACATTTAAATTTATAATATTAAATATATATATATATATATATATATATATATATATATATATATATATATATATAGTAATGCCTCTGTCCTGGAACCACATCATAAACCGTTTATTTGCACAAGTGGGGAATATTCATATTCACATCAACCTATTAACGTTTTGAAGAAGCACAGTAATTCATAGTCCTTATATTTATAATCAAATAAACACTGACTGACTTAAATGATTTTTTTTTTTTGCATACAATAATGCCACACCAAACTGAGAGTTTCATTTTATAGCTTTAATAGTTTGAAATAAAGTTTGAAATTAAGATAAAGGCTCTGCGGAATTTGTGTCGCCACTTCTCTTCACAATCCGGCCTTAAGGCGACAGTTAAGCTGAATAATAAAGCCAACATTAGCCTATATACTCTGTCTACATTATGCTTTTATGATTTAATTAATATTTAGTTATAATTTGAAAATCTTTTACTCACCAACATTAGGCTCTGTAAATGTGTTTTTTGTAGAGGAACATTTTTAGAATTCACTGTAGCTTTAGCACTTTAACAAGTTTTGGGTAGAATTGTTTGTTCATCTTCCACCAGCCAAGAACATTTTATTCCATTTTTAATGACAACAATTTTAATGTAGTGAGTGACATAAAAAATCATTTTTTTTTTTTACTTCTTCGTCATCATTTGTTTACCTTTGCAGAGATGGGTTTTGATGTTTTAACAAACAATTTGATTATTTTCTCATTGTTACTGTTTACATTGTTATTGTTTACATCCCTCGAAATGGTCTATAGGAATGCCAATAAGGGTAAAGCGAGAACAGGTGACTGGTGATCAGTGATTCATGCTGATTGCAAGGGCTAACAGCTGAGAGCAGGACACAGAGGGCAAAGTCTTAAAAAGGATCAAACCAGGTTCATGACACCGATATAATTCTTTCTAAATTATTCCCATATATTCCCAATATAATGGGCCTATGGGAAGTTGGAAGGTTGCGCCCTTGGTGATGCTTGTGCACTCACGCTATGCTTGGCAAACTTCACATCAGGGGTGTGATGGGCTCAGCTGCTGTGGCATTTTACATACTCTCCCAAAGTGTGAAGACACATGGCGAAGTTGCTCTAAAGGGGAGCGTCCTGGTTTCGAATGTAACCCACGTTCCCCAAAGTAGGGAATGGAGACGTGTGTCTCTGCTGCCACAGCAGTTGGGTCTTCAGTTGATAGCTGAGTGTTCAGCTCTTCAGTGGCTAAAATTCTAACTGCTCGCTCCACATGCACTGGTTATATACTCTATTAATAATTAATCATGGCAGAGCCGAGCTCTGCCAACTCATTGGCATTAATTGGCCCATTTTCTTACTCTTCAGAGTGATTGATCATCTGGTGAACTTCCAACGTGTGAAAACACACGTCTCCATTCCCTATTTCGGGGAACATGGATTACGTTAGTAACTAGGATGTTTTAGTTAAGATGAATGCTACAGAGCAGTATGACACCAACAACGTTTGCTCCTTTTCAGAGTAATCATATTTACATGGACATGTTATTAATGAATAAATGATTATTATTATTCATGCTTTTCTTTTGTACAACACCAAATAGTTACCACAAATCACTTTAACAGTATTTATGATGGAATATGTTTGCATTATCTATCTATCTCGATATGGACAACTTTTTTGGCTGTCTTATTCTGTTTAGTTTTGTTGGACGATGTGTTTGTTATTCGTTAGACAGGGTGTGCAATAATTAAATAAGGGGATGGACAGAATCAGAATAAGTTTTATTGCCAAGTGTGCTTCACACACACAAGGAATTTGTTTTGGCAACAGAAGCTTCCAGTGTACATAAAGTGACAAGTGACAACACAAAATTAAATATGAGAAAAGAAAAAGGCGATAAACATTAAACAGAGATGCAGTAAGTCAAAAATATTTAGATGTTGAGTTGTATGTACAGATATGTAGTGAATATACAGGTTATAAGGTGCTGTGTACCAATGCGAATGGAGAAAGTATTGCATTGTATATAGTTATAAGGTGCTGTGTACAAGTGCGTATGAGAAAGTGTTGCACATTTATTGCACAGTAGGAGAATATTTAACTGTTCATGAGGTAGATGGCCTGAGGAAAGAAACTTTTCCTGTGTCTGGCTGTTTTTGTGCATGGTGCTCTGTAGCGCCGACCATTGCGCTGATTGTACAAAATCCTGTTTCCACTCCTGTAGGCATCCTCTTTGGCCTGACGAAGCTGTCTAAGTTTTGGTGTGAACCATGGTTTATCATTGCTAAATGACAAGTAGGTCCTGGTAGGGATGCATAACTCCTCACAGAAACTGATGTCTCTGTGAGCTCGTCCAGGTCGGTGACTGCCGCTTCAAAAACACTCCAGACCTGGCATTCAAAACAGGCTTGTAAGACCTGCTCTGTGTCGTTGGTCCATATCTTAACAGTCGTTAATACTGGCTTAGTAGTTTTAAGTTTTTGTCTGTAAGTTGGTATAAGATGAACCAGGCAGTGGTCAGAGAGTCCTAGAGCTGCTCTGGCGACGAAGCGATATGCATCCTTTATTGTGGTGTAGCAATGGTCCAAAATGTTATTGTCTCTGGTGGGGCATGTGATGTGCTGTTTGAATTTAGGGAGTTTCCAATTCAGGGAGTAACAAAAATCTTCCAGCTTTAATCCACAATGTGCTGCCCTCTTACAGGTTAACCATCACTTAGTTGCAATTAGTGTTGCAAATATTCAGTTTGTGAATATTACACTGGTATTTGCTCGATGCGTAGTTTGCTCGATAGCTCACTTTGTATTTATGATGCAGAGCACTCGAGTTTGGGTCTGGTGAAGCACAATTTCACAAAAGCAATGTAAAAAAATAGGTAAATCTACATGACTGTGGTGCAATTTTCTTTTAAGTTTGCTTTTGAAAACACCATTGGTTGAGTTTAGTGAGTTCACTTGGCAACCTGTACACCAAATGCCTCTTTCTTGTGGACATGTCCAAGCAGGACGTGTATCTAAAAAGTTCAACAAAACATACCCTAAATTAGATATTTAAGATTTAAGAAAATGTAAACAGTGTCATGTATTCAACTTGTCTAATATCTAATGAAACATGTGTAATGAAACATTCCCAAAACTATTGAACACCAGCTGCTGCTGCAACTGCTATGAACCCCAGCAATCAAACTTTTGCAGATTGCTGGAGAACACTCCCTGTCATTCACCCGAACTACATATCTGCCACTGAACTGAACTACATATCCCATCATGCACTTTACTTCCACACCAGTCCAAGATCACCCCTTAATTAAGCACACACTGCTGAAGTTGTTCAAGACTAATGATGCCTCCTGCCTTGATCTTTTGCCTGTCTTTCCAATTATGCTTTGGAATATCTACATGTAAAGCTGTGGTCACACTAGAGTTTGTGCATGCAAAATTTTGTTGTATGGCGCTGCGAAAATGGGCATGATTAAACAAGATGATTAGACATTAAAAAAAAAACAAGCGATTGGTCCATGTTTTAAATTTCTGTACAGAGAGGTCATGTTTTGATCTTTGATTGTCTCACGCAATCATGTGATGCGATTTCGCAGGTCAGAGTTTACCAAGCTTGAACTTTCCAATGTAGCTAATCGTGAAACGTGCCGCACGACCTTGCGTTTTCAGTCCAGCAATCTATGGAGAGAAGATCGCTGGTGATCGTGACAGAGCCCCCCCTCTAAGGAGTGGCTTCCAGACGCTCCTACCACAGTTCAGGCGGGAGGTGGAGGGGAGGCGGAACAGGGGGAGGGATAGAGGGCCAGGACCATGCAGCGTGGAGCTGCGGAAGGCCTGGAGAGTGGAGCTGCAGAGGGCCTGGAGTGTGGAGCTGCGGAAGGCCTGGAGACTGGAGCTGCAGTGGCCCTGGATCATGGAGCTGCGGTGGTTCACACGGCTCTGGCATCTTTAGGAAGATATATGGCACTGGCAGCCTTTCGTGGAACTCAAGCGGCGGCTCGGGCCCTTCGTGGAACTCAAGCAGCGGCTCGGGCCTTTCTCAGGACACAGGCGGCGGCTCGGGCCTTTCGCGTGACTCAGGCGGCGGTTTGGGCCTTGCACGGGACTCAGGTGGCGGCTCTTATTGACCAGTGAGGATTGTGCAGCGGCATCGCTGAGTATAGTGGCTCAGATAGCCCACCATGAAAAAATATCATGAGGCATACCTCGTTTAAAGTCGTTAGATGAGCCAACTTAATAAAGTCTTCCACATAGTCCTCGATAGATCGTTCCCTCTGACGAAGACGCATGATTTTAATTCCTGCTGGATCCATGTTATGGCAGATTCTTCTGTAACCAGGGATGTGACACTGACAACAGGATGCGGATCCAAGTGCAGGATTTTATTAAAGGGATGGTCAGGCAAGCAAAGATCAATACAGGAGCAAACAGATGTATAAGGGAAATCTGGAATAGTAGTCAATATAGCAGACAGATGGTCATAAGGATGGCAGCAGACAGGGAGAAACAGATAATCAAGGCTGGGGTCAAAACACGGCAAGAACAAGACAAGGAAATGCTTAGAAATGTAACTGATAACCAAATAACAAGACTCGGCCCTGGAGTGAGTGTGTGTGCTGCTTATGTACTGTGTGTAATCAGTCTTTGACAAGCCTCCGGTGGTGGGTGTGCAATCGGTCGGGATGAGGAACGTGTGTGTGAGTGGAGTGCATGTATGGGGTTGTAGCCCATTAGATGGCGGATTTGTAGTCCATAGTGAGTGTGCCTGTTTACCAGCGATCTATGGAGAGAAGATCGCTGGTGATCGTGACAGGGACATTCTCACAGAAGATATTTTTCCTGCACTACTTTTCTATTGTTTTATAATGTAAAAGTGTTTAACGGACATTTTGCCATGTCAAGTTAAAAAACACTTAAACTTTTTTACACAGCACTGCTTATCACTATCATTCCAAAGCACAATCAGAAGACTTCAGAAAAGGGGCAATCATTGCAAGTTTCTGTTTACAGGCACTTATACGGTGTCTGGATAACCTCATCCTTTATGCTGTTTTAGTTAGTTTTAGTATAGTTAATTGATTGATGGAGTAATTGAATTACCATTATTTCAATTTATAAATATACAATTTTTGAAAGATGTTATGGTAACAAACAATTTCATAAAAATAACAAATAACCACTACTGTTATTACTTTGTTGACTTATGTACTAACATTATTCCTTTTACAGAATGTTCAAATCCAGAGAAACAAGCAATTTTAACTATTCAGATGCAACGTGTGCTGTGTGTTCACACTAATGACTTCACACACCTTTGATTCTGATTTGATTTTATAAAAGACAGGAAACACCAAATAAGTTTAATATGTTATTTGTTAGATTTTGCTGCACAGAGCAGTATTATAACAGAAGGCTAAAATGGATTTAGTATAATTAAACAGAGCTGGGGGCTGTTCCATAAACTAAGCTTAGAGAAAAAGCCAGGCTTATTTTGGTAAGTCAGGTTTATTAACTGCGGATTCTGTTTAATAAATCAAATTTACAATAGTTCAAAGTCAGTTACTATGGCAACTTATGCTGGGAAACTTGCCTGGTCCAGGGCAGGTTAACTCTCAGGCTAAATCAAGTTCACACTTAATCAAAGTAATGTTAACATTCGCCTGATGAAATTTGATGCCATTGTAATTCACTTAACCTCTTAATAATGATTAAACTTTATAGTCACTTAATAGTAAATGTATATACACCAAACATCTTTTAGAATAGAACGATATATACGTTTAAATTAAAATAAGTTATTGCAAACAAAACAAATACAAACTACAACTTTTTTTTGTTTATGTAGATTTTTTGGCAAATAAAAAATCCCACCACTTGTGTGTGCACAGCTCTCTGTTGCCATTATTTTAAACTTAAAGTACTGACGTTAAGCACATTTTGTATGTTACTGTTAGTCTGCAATGCATAAAAAATTTTCCTTGCAAGCAACAGGCAGAAGGTGCATATTCTTTCTAGCTCATTCTCTTTCGCACGGTTGCACGCAGTCAAGCACAATTTCAATGTATTTCGACAAATATTTAATTTAATGTTAAAAGGCCTAGATAATGGTCTATTTTTTTATTGAGACAATCTGCAATTTCATGTCAGCCTTCTCTTTTGCTTTGTGGCGAGCTGTATTTTTTTTATTATTATGTTTAAATTATTATATGTTTGAACTCTAAAAACAAACACAGCTCACTCGTTGTTAACCGCTGTGTCTCATTTCAAAGCTCTTTCAGTTTTCATAGTTACAATGGTAGCACACAACATAATTGATGCATTTATGCTCAACCTCTAAGGTTTCACGATAGTAACATGCATGAGCAGTTATCTAGATTATTTAAACTGAACTTAGATTGGTTAGATCAAATGATCTTCAACTTGCTGTTATAGAACCAATTTAAGCGTGGATGTTTAGTTTGGCTCATTAAAGTTGTGTTTCGGTCTTTAATCCTCACTTTTCTTATCCAGTTTTATGCAACAGCCCCTGCTTCTCCACACAATCAAGAACCAGAAGTAGTCAACTGTGGCACAATAAAAGCTCCACTGCTTTCGTGCCACGTCACACTCATCTCTCATCAGCTATTGCTTCAGGTTCTCATTTCTCTTCAATCTCTTTCAGCCTTAAAACTGTCTTATACTTCTGCATCAAGCGCATGCGTATGCTACGGCACAGCCTATGCGTGGACGCATAGCCTTCACTGTGGCCATCGGCAACGCACCTCTCAAAAAGTGTGTGAGTCCCGTGAAGGAGCTCCAGATGGAGACTGTTGTTTTGTGTTTACCTTATGATTAAAGTTGTTGCACTTCTGCAGGTTTCCACCTCAAAAAGAGCAAATTTGAGGCACTTGTACATTAAAGAAGCTTTCAGAAAAAAAAACACCAGCAAAGAAACTCGACACAGAAGAACATAAACACCTACTCCCAGCTAGCATTTCAGAAGTGTTATTGCAGAGCAACAGAAACAGCACGCAGAAGTATAAATGCATGGCTACGCGCAAGGCTTGCGCCATGGGTCACGCCAATCACTTGACACAGAACCAGGCTTTACTCTGCTTCATACTACCATCATAATAAGAATACTTTAGTTCATCAATTAACATTTTTTTTTTGCCTGTTCTTAGTCCTTTTATTCCACTGTGGAAAATAAATGAATGAAGAAAACACACAATCCCACTTAGACATATTTTTTTACAAAACCAGAATTAAAAGCTCATTTTAACTGGGTTCTAAAAGGCTTTATCACACAATCTGTCTATCTTGACTTACTGGATAATTAAAATAATCATACTCCAAAGAACATCTACAAATTTAAAACATTTGTAAACAGTAAGTTCTTTGGGCCAGTCATATGATGTAATGGTTGTACAGGCTGTTGTCTGTGTCTGAGGTCTCTGGCATGAGAAATCACTGGAGGTAAACTCTCCCAATAGCTCACAGCACAGCCAAATGTTTCCCAAACAAACCTGAAGACTTCCTGGACAGGCTGACAGTTAAGATCATTTAGAGCTTTTGCTCCAAACAATTTAAACAGATGGAGACAAGGGCTGCAAGTGAGCAATGTACAACATGTTTGTCCCTTACTTCTCAGTCAATCTGCTCTTGTTGTGATTTTAGTATTATATAACTAATTTCTTGATTAAATCAGCACTGTTGCAATTCACAACTCCTACACAGAGCAGTTGATTTGATATGGCTTTGAGAATTGCGTTTGGTGCCAACTCTAAATTCTGGGAACATTAGTTGATTTCACATTGTGCTGCAGCCAAATTGACCCATTGCTTTTTTTGAGTAGTTAGAAGTGTTTCCTATTTTTCTGTGAGCTGTTTTACTAAATACTTCTGTTTGCTTGGCAGAATGACATTTTGAAAAGTAAAATGTACATTAAGACATTAATTAAAATTACACTAATGTATAAAATGATTCAGATGTTTATGCCAAAAAACTTTTTGTTTTGCATATTTGTTTACTATTTCTGCAAATATTAATGATCAATCAGTATTTCCCGATCTATCATTGAATTCTGAATGAAAACAGTAGATTCATTCAGTGGTAGCAAGTGGTTTATTTTGTGGATGACAGGAAAAAAATAAACATGCTAGACTTTTTATGTTGATGTTGTGAAGCTTCACAGACATGGCGTTGTTGCACTGCAGAAGAAGAAACAATTGACTCTAGTGTCAGAATATCCATTTCGTCACCTTGGCTTAATAAGGTTTTATCTGCGTTCTGAATAATTATGAGATATTCAGCTTCAAAGTTTTTGCATTCCATAGCAAACAGTATGTGTGTAACATTTAATTTGTTTTTTTTTAAATTGTCTTAAAATGTAAACACCTTATTAAAAAACATCCCAAAATGTAAATAAGTTGTCATTTAATAGAATATGAATATGTCAATAACTCAATTTTGACAAAAATGTCAGATAGAACCTTTTAATTCTAAGGTGACAATTTGTCATTGATAAATCCCCAATGAGTCATAGGGAAAAGGGAATACCGATCCTTACAATCTATCTATGAGAAATCAGTTCGGGGTGAAGCTATTAAAATATTAGCTGACCCCTCGTACTGTTTATTTTGTGTGTAAGAGTTACTGCCTTTTGGTCGACATTACAGGTAGCTTGTATGCAGATACAATTGTTTTAAGAAATATAGGTAAAAAAATCACATATACATCAATTAGAATTTTAAATATGTAATATTTGTATAGATGATTGAATGTTTGTGTTGATTTGTTTTTGATGTCTGTTTTTGTTGTGTATGCAAATGTGGGCCTAGAGTCCAAGAGAAATTTCCCCATTGGGGACAATAAAGTGTAAACAAACAAACATTCAGACACCCTGCATCAAGGAAATCATGCAGATATTGGGAAAACATAATTCAGTTTAAAGTTTCTCAGTTTCTTTAGCCCATTGTCTACTTTGTTTCTGCATGTTGAATTACCTTCATTGAATTATATTTGTTTATCAAAATAGTAATTTATTTTTCTTTAAATTATCTAATGTAATGTGGCATTTCAACTGATTTATTACCAGAACTTACTCATAATTAATGCATTACTAGTTTTATATTGTGGTTCATAAAATCAAGAGTGTCTTACACAGATTTTGTTCTCCCCAAAAAAAAAATTATATATATTTTTTTTTTTCTAGAGGAAATGCAGTCACGGGTGTCTAAATTAGACATTAAGCATAATTAGCTATTGCGTATAGGTTTTTCTTCCTTTAAAACAGCAAGTCATCTCAATTAACTATCCCTATTCACTAAAGAGCAGAGAAAAAGCTGCAATTAGCAAATACAGTCAGGGTGAATGCTGGCAGCTAATTCAGCCTCATAATTATAGACACTTTAGGCCCAAGGCGAATGTTTTATCAGTTTGTTTCAGGAGATTTTGGTATGTCTCGTTAAAAAGCTGTTATGTTGCTAATTGATGTCTGAGTGAGGTCGAGATTTTATGGCGGAATGAGGAAGTAGAAATCTTTTTTCATTGACAATTTAATGAATATCACAATCAGTGTAATTATGCAAAGAAGATGAACTTATACAGCATCATTATAAGATTATTCAAATGGTGGCTGATTGCTAACTCATTTTTCAATCCTTCCCCATTCCTGCCAACTTATACACGTTTAACTTCAGTCTCAAATAAGTCATGATATTTAGATTTGAGTGATTTTATGGTGTTTTATTACTACTTTTGAATTCCAAAAGAAAAGCTGTTTGTTTTAGTACTACACATCTATGAGTTTCTACCATAAAGCCACAATTAATGGACATTCACCAAAATTAAAACACTCAAACCCACTGAAAAAAAATTACAAAATACTTAGCACTTGTTAACATTGTATATTTGTACTGACAAAGATTTAGCAAAAATTGATAATGTTGCAGCACTATGCCAATGCATTTAACACCTAGTTAACTTGAATTTGAGGTTAGTAAATAATATGCAACAGTAAATTTAGTTTAAGTATTTCAATTTTCCAACACAAAATTCCTGATCTTTCAGCGTGCCATGGCTAGATATCCTTGAACTGTAAAATCTTGGCTCAAGTTCTTTGAGAGCACATTTGTTTGTCTCTCCTCTCCCTTGAGTGCCATAACATCTCAATGGCCTGTGAATTTCAGAAGTGTAACAGCATTTAATGTTTTTCTAAGGAACTTTCTCAAAGACAGTAAGAGCTAGTTGATCAGGCCTGGAGAGCTGTGAAGTTTACCTGGAATCACTTTTCTCACTGTGTAACATCTATTATTGTTTCACTGCTTTTTCAATATCAACAAATGAGTGTTGGTAGGAAAACCTTGAACATCAGACTAACCGCGCTCATTCCTCTTGACTTTGTCTCAATGGGTTTAACATCTTTCATTGTGGACTTTCCTGTTTAAAAAAAAGTTTCTTTAAACTTGACCTTCAGCTGTCTGCACTCATCTTAATGTAATTTACCATAGCTAACAGCCAAAAAATATATATGGCTTCATGCACAGACCTCTACCAGAAGGTTGACATAAGAATTCCTGTGTTTGATAATCTTCTAAGTTATTTGAAAGTGAGTGGAATGCAAATATTTTCTTTTGCACCTTTACAACTGAACCTTTAACTACACATATTGAAATATTGCACATACACTGTATGTCAAAGTATAAACAAATACAATATTTATGAACAAAAATATAGTGATGCATGAAATATTTTGAAAAATGTGGTGCACTTTAGCATTTTTTTAAACAGTGGGAGTAGTACATTAAAGTATATAAATTAAGCATGAACCAAATGTTATTTTCAAGTATATTAACTGCAGTTAGACTAGTTAGATTTTCTGACATAATTAAATTAACTGCTGAAGGTTTTGCAAAACAATTATGGTTAAAGTTACAGCTGAATCAGCTGATTAACAGTTATGGTAAATTTGATTTGATTAAAGTTTATTTAAAACTTTAAAAATACTAGTTATTACACGTGTAATGATGTTGAAATATCATCAAATACCATTATAGAATTCAATAATCAAAGCGGCACGGTGGCTCAGTGGTTAGCACTGTCGCCTACCAGCAAGAAGGTCACTAGTTCAGTTCCCGGTTGGGTCAGTTGGCAATACTGTGTGGAGTTTGCATGTTCTCCCCGCGTGCATGTGGGTTTCCTTCGGGTGCTTCAGTTTCCCTCTCAGTCCAAAGAAATGCTCTACAGGTGAATTGAATAAACTAAATTGACAGTAGTGTATAAGTGTGTGTGTGTGTGTGTGTGTGTGTGTGTGTGTGTGTGTGTGTGTG
>CAIGQZ010032915.1:775516-810415 GCA_903798205.1 Danio tinwini | reverse complement strand
GTGTGTGTGTGTGTGTGTGTGTGTGTGTGTGTGTGTGTGTGTGTGTGTGTGTGTGAGAGAGAGAGAGAGAGAGTGTGTGTGTGTGTGGGTGTTTTTTCAGTACTGGAGAGGGGTCTGGAAGCAGATCTGGTGCAGATGCAATCTGAGCTGCATGCAATGCTTTTTAATGGGCTCACCTAATCTTATCCTTAACCCTACCCCTATATATATATCATACGAAGACAGTGGTCCTGTTTAAACCTGATATTAAGATCAGTTTGCACTGGTAATGATTTTAAAACAATAAATCAAACAATAAAAACAGTTTAAATTATATTGAGCTTGTCCACATTTGATGAAAATACATTAAATCTTAAAAAAAGATGAAAGAAAAAGATTTCTTTCATCATTCAAATGCTTGTGTGCTTGAATGCATTTGAAAAGACACAAAAGACCAGCTCTGTAAGCAATGTACCTATACTAAATAAGGCTTGCACATCATTGGGCACGATTGGGCCAAAATGTATTCTCATGACTAAACAAATGGCACAAAAATTATGTCAGCATCATACCTGTCATGTTAGAATTATGTTAATTATGTTAGAGTCTCCCGTATTTTAGACCCACCTCCCGGTTTGTCATTTCTCCCGGAAAACTCCCGGAATTTCAACCCCTTCCCCCGGTCCTCAGGTGATTGGTACAATCTGTAACACCCCATTCACACGGGGCTTCAGCGTCAACGCTTGACAGAGGGCATGTCTGAACTTGGGGCTGACAGGATCTTTATAGCAGGGTCAGCCAATGAAATTAGTTAGCAATCGGCTACAGTCTGAGCTGATGTATTTGTATACAGCGATCAGACTGGCTGGCGCTTCAGTCGGCACTTGAGAAAGTCCCAACTTCTGCAGCGATCAATGCCACTAAAGCGGTGCCGACGGATTTAAAATGCAGTTTGGCAACGCCTGTCGTCACCCATTCAAAGTGAATGGGAAGCATTGAAGCTGACACCCCCGCCCTGTAAATGGGGCGTAACACCCCCTGATCACCGACAGACCAGGCACCCCTTCCGGTAGCTCTGCTCACCCAACCCCCCACCCCCCACCCCTCTCCTGGATTTTCAGAGGTAAATGTTGGCAGGTATGGTTAGCATGCACACCGACATGCAAAATCACAGGCATAAAAGTGTTATTAAATAAAAGTTAATATTTGTGTTGTTAAAAAAAAACTAAACTGGTTTGACACATTAAAAAAACTGGTTGGCCATTGAGATCGGCACTATTGTTTATGTGCTTTGAGCTGCTGAAGTTATAGTAAAACTTCATAATTTCTTACAAAACAAAATAGAATACATATAGTGAAACATTCATTAATTTGCCTTCGGCTTAGTTCCTGACTATCAGGGGTGGCCATAGCGGCATGAACAGCCATTTTATAATACATAATAATATCTTATAAATGTTGTTTACTTGGGTTTTTGTGTTATTGGATTGCATGCATAACAAGACCATTTTTGTGAGTAATCAGCATAATGATGAGCAATTTCTAACTTTTCTGCATTTTTTTAAAGCTAAATTAATTACTTTTTCAAATATTTGCCAAGTGCCAAAATTTGCCAAAATACTAGTATTCGGACTAAACTGCAGTTTAAATGAATAACTAAGTTAGTTAGGTTAACTGTGTAAGTTAGGTTAATCAGGAAAGTCATTGGAAAACAGTGGTATGTTCTGTAGCAAATTGAAGAAAAAAATGAGGGAGGGGGGTGATATTGGATGTCAGGATAATGACTAAGTGATAAGCATTGACGCCTCACAGCAAGAAGGCCACTGGTTCGAGTCATGACTGGGCCAGGGGGGTATTCCAAAAAGCAGGTTATGTGGCATACCCAGGTAAGTTTAAGCGTAAGAGAATAACGTCAGCTTTTCCCAAAACGGAGGTAACTTTTGAGATATGTTAAGTAGCCATAGCAACTTAGTCTCTGAAGTGCTCTACGTGCTCTTTTGATGACAATTTTGATGCACGTATAAACACAGATATACAAGTTTTTTCATTGTGAGAGAGTTATAAGTGTAATGGGTTTTTTCATATCCAAATGAATATTTGAATGAGCGTTGTCTTTTTTTTAAAAGAATCGTTCATGTAATTAACAAACCTTTTGAAATCAAATGTGACAAATTGCGGGTCTGCGCTTACCATAGAAAACATTCAGTGCAGCTCTTTGTTTTTGCATCAGGACATTTTACTGTACAATGTGGCAATAGGACCATTTGTACAGTATGCCTGGCACTGAACTATTTTTTACACTTTTGTACAGTTCCTTGGCCGTAAACCAATGCTTATCATTACAAAAATGATTCAGAGAGCGGCAATAACGTAGTGGTCAGTGCGCCGTTAAAGAACAACGGTGCTCACAGCGGAGCTAGTTCGAATCTTGAGTAGAGATTTTTCTTCCTCTCTCTCTGCACCCCTCACATTTTTCTGAAGCCTATATATAATATTATAAGTGGCAACTTTTCTAGCTAAATATATGCATGTTTTAAGATGTAGTCATTCATATGTAAACATCTATTCACACAGCACACACACACTTGATACATTTTTATTATCATTTTTTATATCATTTTTTTTAGGGTTTCCAAATGCTATTGGGTGCATTAATTGCAGCCTCTTTTAAAGCTCCATCAGTCATTGGACACTGACAATATGAAATCTGTCCATAGTATAAATGTGCAGGTAACAGTTTATTTTCTGCTCTAAATATTTTGGTGTTACAACTATTAAACTCATTACTGCTTCCACTAACTAGTTCATATGTGATAACCAGACCTTCTCACTATGTTAAGGCTAAATGGCCAGGGTCTGTATATGATACCAGAATTTTCAGGGAGTCTTCATTATGACACACATTCCAACAGGATACATTTGCTTTACACAAAGTGCTATATTTGTATTATACACTTCGATCATTACTGGCTACTACATTGGTTACTTGCTGGAGGACAGAGGATACCCCTTTCTGCCTTACAGTATATTATGACACCCTGCCCTGCACTCAGCCTGACCCAGAGGAACCCTCAGTGACCCACACAGACCAAAGGGATGGAAGAGGTCTAAGAGACACAATTTGTCAAAAATATGTTTAATTAAATAGTTTAGTCTGAAGCACTGTTCATTTCTTTATTTCGTGAAATCAAGTGAATGATCTTTTTTTACATTGCTTTATACAAACACCTTTCAACATGTAACATTTTTTACTATTGGATTGCAATTGGATAAGCATTTATTGGCGTAATATGTGAGTGTGTGAATAAGAAAGTGTTTAGGTGTTTCCCAGCACTGGGGGTTTACAATTAGTATACTCTCAGTGCTGGGTTGCTGAAAGATGCTAGAAGGGGATGTGCAAATATACAATGCAAATATACATTTATGCTTTTATAATGAAGAGGTGTTCCAGCTAGTGAAAGCTAGTAAGCTGTTGGTTAGCGTGACTAAAACCTTTTATTCAGGTCTTAACAAAACAAAAGCTAATCAATACATCATCTGCTTGCAAGATCTAACATTAAAAACTCTTAAAACTGTGTGTAGGTGAAAGCATGTACAGGAGAAAGACTTGTTGCTGGTGGGTGCTTATGATGGCAAGAAAAGATACTGAAACCAGAGCCATTCATGAGCAGCTGTGAGTGCAAACACAATGACTCAGGCCAGAAGCTTCATGCAGTCTCCACTGACTAGACATGCTCTTTATAGGTACGTGGTATTTCCTTTCAGGCCACACACGATGGGAATGTGAGAGCATTTTGCTGAAGATCTCATACATTCCAAGGCTGTAAATATATATATATATATATATATATATATATATATATATATATATATATATATATATATGTGTGTGTGTGTGTGTGTGTGTGTGTGTGTGTGTGTGTGTGTGTGGATATGTGGAAATCATTTTATGAGAAGTTACCAGGTCTCACACATACACTTGAAGGCAAAATAATTTGCACTCATTTGCAAAATAAATACAAATCTTATTAAAAAGACCAAATCAATTAAAAATTCTTTATGAATAGGACTTTATGTATTGGCTAATGAAAAAATAGATATTTTATATACAATTCACCTACACACTTATTCTGTTTTATAGTTTTACATAGAACACAGAATGTGAGCTGCTGTGTTACTTACCAATAATGATAACATGAACATGAATTTTCTCTTTAATTCTCTTTAGCAGAACTCAAATACAGTTGTTGCATCAAAGCAGGGTTGAAGTACATAGCTGTAGCTTTTCATATATGAGCTGTAGATTTTTAAATAGTTTTTAAAACACAAAATATTCCCAATTAGAACAAAACATTCCTAAAAAAAACCCTTGCTTCATAAATATATACATCGGTATAAAATAAATATACACATGTATCTCAAAACGGATCACTCACTGTAAATTGTATAGCCTACTTTATCACCCAGAGTACTATGAGGCGCCAGAGTGGGCAAAAGTCAAGCGAACGCAGAGAGATTGAATGCACGCGAGAGAGACCGAATGTGCACGCGAGAGAGACCGAGTACACGCGAGAGAGAGGCAGAGTACACGTGAGAGAGGCAGAGTACACGCAAGAGAGGCCGAGTACATGCGAGAGAGAACGAGTGGTAAGCGAGAGAGACCAACGCAATCTCATGGTAATTCGTAACTTTTTGATTTAGTGGCTAATTCGTATGAATTCGTGCGATCTAATTCGTACAATTTAGTACGATTTGCTCATCACCCAATGACGGTTGGGGTTAGGGGCCACGCCTCCTTTTTAAAATCATACGAATTAGCCACTAAACTGCCAAAATGTAAAATACTTACGTTTACTCATGAGATCAGGCTGGAGAGACCGAGTAGTAAGCGAGAGAGACCGAGTACACGCCTAAGAGACCGAGTACACGGGAGAGAGACCGAGTGGTAAGCAAGAGAGACCAAGAGAGAGAGATAAATGCGCGTGAATATTTGAAAATAACAATAGACTGACTGTGACGAGATGTATTTTCTGTAATAAAAGTGCATTTAATAACTTTTGTTAATAACTTAATTTAAAGAAATTATAATAAATTTATATATGTCCTTTGATAATTATTTACAAAATGTACTCAACTGAGCTAGTGACGTCGTTGTGAGTGGTGGGTTTAGGGGCGGGGTTAGGTGTGCGCATTAAAAGCATTGCATCTCTCCACTGTGTGTGTGTGTGTGTGTGTGTGTGTGTGTGTACGCGTTTTTGTGACATATCAGGACACAAATCTGTATAATGACACAGGTATGACACAGGTATTACAAAAAGGAGGTGAAATACAAGGACATTGGTGACGTCCTCATTTCTCAAAAAGCTTATAAATCTAAGACTGTAAAACAAATCACAATGTTGCCAAAGCAATTACAAAACACAGAACATACATATAGATAAAAGAAATCTAAGAAATAATAAACAAACACATATATATTGTTATATTATACATATCCCTGTCTCTTTCTCTCTCACTCAAAAAAATCTATTCAAACTTTATTGGCATGACAAATGTAAGGTGTTTAATGTTACAAATGTTTACCTCACAGAGAACATATAAAAACAACATATTAGCAATAATAACAATAACAGTAATGTATTATGTCTCTCTGTCTATGTCTCTCTCGTGCGTCAGCACTCGGCCTCTCTCGCTTACCACTTCGTCTCTCTCGCGTGTACTCGGTCTCTCTCGCGTGTACTCTGCCTGTCTCGCGTGTACTCGGTCTCTCTCGTGTGCACATTCCGTCTCTCTATCGTGCATTCAGTCTCTCTGCGTTCACTAGACTTTTGTCCACTCTGGAGTACTACGCTATGCTATGCGATCTCCTGCATTGCTCTCGCTAACTTTGGATGACAGAACCCAATACAGTATTTTTCTTCATTTGTTCATTCGGCTTTGACTGTTGTGTGACTTTCCTAATCAAGTCCAATCAGTATAATCAATCACAGTTTGACTCAAATTAAGATGTAGAATCATCTTAAGGATGATCAGAAGAAATGGACAGCACCTGAGATAAATATATTCACGTCTCAGGAAAAGGCAAGAATGTCAATAGGCTCGTTTGAGGTGCGCCTCGCCTTGACTGCAATGTAGATGAGAGCAAGCGGCTGCAGTAAGAGGAGAGCTCAAAAAATACATCAGAAGTTGGACACTTCCCAAATCTTGCTGTTTTGCCGCCTGGAAATCTCCACCAGTGGTGGATTATGTTTAAAGTTGTTGTGATACCAGAGCAAATAGAATTTAAATAGGCTGTTTGTTATAATATGGTTCAAAAACACTATTCCTATAAATTACTGTAGTATTTTTTTAATGTGGGAGTGGATGCAATTGAAATTTCACTGTTATTACAAAAAGATGGTCATAATCACAGAAGATTAACAGCTCATTACTTAAAATATTCAAAATATAAATCTGTATATTCAACAGTGGTGAATGTTAAAAGAATGTCAAAATAAACAGTTTATAGCAAGAAAGCTTTCAAGAAATCTAATTTGTCTACATTATAAATTAAGTAGCTATAGCAAGATGCTTTTGAGTGACAGGTCATGACAAATGTTTGTTTGTTTATTTGTTTTGCTAGGAATGTCCCAGAATTTGGCAAGTGGTCCATTTCTATAGTAATGTCAGACTTTCTATAGAGGGCATTCGAATGTATAAAGGGAAATACAACTGAAGACAAAATTATTAGCCCTCTTGTGAAGTAAAAAAAATGGTATTTTGCATAAAATATGTAAAAGTGTTGTTTAACAGGTTTAGTTTTTAGCAGTTTTATAAACTTATTTCTACTAATTTCTCTAGTCTTTGCCATGATGCCAGTATTATATTATATATTTTTTATAATATTTGACTAGTTTTTTGCAAGATACTACTATTCAGCCTAAAGTGCAATTTAAAGAGTTAACTATAGATTAATTATGTGAAAGAAAAATAAGAAAAGCCATTGGACAACAGTTGTTTGTTCTGTAGACATAAATAAATTTGAAAGGGGCTAATTATATTGACATGTTTATTAGGCCTATATGAACAGCTTTTACTCCAGCCAGACAAAAATAAACAGCCTAAAACTATAGGCAGTAGGGAATACTGGGAAAATGTTCATGATTTATCAAACAACTTTTGACTTCACATATATGTGTGTGTGTGTGTGTGTGTGTGTGTGTGTGTGTGTGTGTGTGTGTGTGTGTGTGTGTGTGTGTGTGTGTGTGTGTGTGTGTGTGTGTGTGTGTGTGTGTGTGTGTGTGTGTGTGTGTGTGTGTGTGTGTGTGTGTTTTGTTTACTACACCCCTTTCACTTCTTATATGAAACCACACAAAGATGAGGCATAATGGCAAAACAGTCTGATTACCTTTGTATGTATGCATATATGTATGTATTGGATTGACTTTTTATGAAATAACGTTGCATAAAAATTACAATACAAAATTCACACAAACATACAAAAAAGTGAAAATGACAACAGACAGGACTTTAAACTGAAAAATAAAATACAGCACATGCACATCCTAATGATTTATTTGTAACATTTAGTTATATTAGATAGGTCACATTATATTTTAACAAAGGTGTGTTTTATTTTTGTTTGCATGTAAATTTAAATAAATAACCATATGTAATGCTCTTTATGACTTTATTTTTAATTATTAACGAAAATACAAAAAAGGTATACAACAAAACCAGGTATAAACCTTAGTAAAACAGGATAGAGAATAAAGCGTAGTTTGTCAGTCTCATCCAATAATCTTTCAGCTGTGTCGTCAGCCAGTGATTTCCCATCATGCTTTTGGTGAGTGAGTCTTTGGAGAGCAACTGCTGCCGACTGCTCAATCCGAGGCCTCCGCCTCGCGATTGTGAGAGTGTTTTGGCGCATGTCAGCGTGACATCAGAGCGAGGCGGACGCAACTCGGACATATTTCTAACCGGCCTGCATTTTGTGGTAATCACCGTGATCGATTCTGCGCAGATTTTGGCCATCTTAAACGAGCCTATTGATTCTCTGTTTTTCAGTCAATATGAGATGTTGTGTTTGCGTTAATTTAAAAATTTAAGGGGGTCTGAATACTTCCCATATCCAATGTAGTTCAGGGGGGAAGGGGTTGGGTGTGCCATTAAAGAACAACAGTGCTCACAGCGGAGCAAGTTTGAATCTTGAGTAGAGATTTTTTTTTCTTCCTCTCTCTCTGCACCCTTCACATTTTTCTGTAGCCTATATATAATATTATAAAAAGTGGCAGCTTTGTCTTTTCCATGAAAATATATAGATATTTGAAATAGTCCTTTATATCTATACGCAACACATCTATTCACACTGCACACACACACGATACTTTTTTTTTATATCATTTAATTTTAATATCATTTTAATATCTCTTTTATAGCTCCATCATTCAATAAAGGACAATGATAATATGAAATGTCCACAGTATACATGTGCAGGTAACAACATCATTTTCTGTCCTTAATTTTTTGGTGTTACAACTATTAAAGTCATTACTGCTTCCACTGACTAGCTCATATGTGATGACCCCACCTCATCACTATGTTGAGGCTAAATGGCCAGGGTCTATACATGATACCAGAATTTTCAGGGAGTCTTCATTATGACACACATTCCAACAGAATACATTTGCTTTACACAATGTTTATTTTAATTTTTTTTTACTATATTTGTATTATACACTTTAGTCATTACTGGCCACTTCATTCGTTACTTGCTGGAGGACAGAGTATACCATTTTTTGCCTTATATGATGACACCCTACCCTGCACTTTCCTGCAGGAACCATCAGTGACCCAAGCAGACCAAAGGGATGGAAGAGTTCTAAGAGACGTGATTTGTCAAAGATATGTTAAATTAAAGAGTTTGGTCTGAAGCACTGTTCATTTTTTTATTTCCTGAAATAAATATGTTTTTTACATTGCTTTATACACACAACATGTGACATATTTTTTCCCTATACATTTCTCACATTAAGGTGATGCTCATATGACTTTATTTGTCTTTGAAGCTGGAACTACAGCTACTCTAGAATTAAAATAAATAAATATAATATTGTTTTGTGATACAGTAGTGAAATTCAAATATGGAAAAGTGCAGACAAATTCTTACACTGTTTGTTAGTTAAGGCAGAAGGAACTTCATCTGATTGCAAAACAAAAAGCATACCTAAAGGTACATGACAACAATCACTTACAACTGTGACTTTTGAGATATGGTTTAAGATCCAATAATTCAATCACTTATTAGCTTTTAATAAGGGACAGAGCAGTTTCTCAGAGTTATTTGGTGGCCCACAAATTTTAGATGGCTTCAGCCTCCTTACTATTTGCTACATGACAGAAAGAATATTCTAGAATGTTTAATACGTAGCTCCATCAAATACTACCCTTTAAGATTACATTTCAAGAATGTTTCTGTGTTTAATTTTGACTTTGACAGAGTTCTTCTAGCTCCAGAAGGATTACAATTTCTATAAGCCATACATACTAGTCAATACACATTATTATTGTGCCCTTAAGAAATGAATGCCAGGAAAATTAAATGCATGAATGGTTACACAATGTAATGAAACATGCTTTTTGAGTATGTTGTGTAACCATTCATGCATTCACTCCCAACATACGGGAGGGTGGCATGTGTAATTTAATAAACTAACAGATTTTCTCTTATTATTATTTTTTCTTTTCTTATCTATGTATTATCTTATATTTATTTATTTTGTTGATGCATATGTGTATTGCTTTTTCTTTATAATTTGCCTTAATTCCTCGTACGCCAGCATTAAAACCTCCAGCTCCACCTCTGTAAAGTGTGTTGCTTTTTTTTCCTCACTGTGACTTTCTATAGTGACTTGTAAATTTGGCGATCTACTGAAAATGCCTTCAGGTATGCGCTGTGCTTATTCATTAAGCTGCAGTCACATTGCACTTTTCTCCCCATAGATGTCCATTCATACGCACGCGAATGCGTCAGAATTTTCAAAGTTTGCTGCGGTGCAAAGTTCAAGCTTGGTGAAGTCTGACCTGCGAAATCACATCACTTGACTGTGTGAGACGAATCCAGGATCAAAACATGACCTCTCTGGACAGAAATTTAAAACACAGAGCAATCGCTCACTTATTTTTTAATGTCTAATCATCTTGTTTAATCCCGCCCCTTTTCGCAGTGCAGTATGACAGAATTTTGCACACACAAACCATAGTGTGACCGCAGCTTAAATCTGGGGTTATATTTAGGAGGTTGATTTAACTAACTCTTATCAGCTGTTTTGTAACCGACATACGGTATGCAGGTTTTGGGTTAATCAACCAAGAGTTCAGGGTTTAGCAGATGGTAAATTAACCCAGCTTTCTGGATTACCGCTTAGATAGCAGATTATGTGACATACCCAGGTAAATTTAAAGGGCACCTAGGTTACCACTTTTTCCAGATTTAATATAAGTCTTTTGTGTCTCCAGAATGTGTCTGTAAAGTTTTATCTCAAAACACCCATCAAATTTTTTATTATACCTGTCATAAGTTTCGATTTTGTAGCATTTAGCATCAGCTAACGGTTTTTGTGTACTGCACCTTTAAGGCTAGTCCTTCACGCCTACTGTTTCCACGTACCTGGCAGCGGCTCCCTCGGCTGCGTCTGACAACAGACAAACACGAAGAAATAAGATCTCACTTAACGTTTGTGAGGAAAAACAGCAGTAAGAACTTTACCAATGAGTATTTGATGCATGTTGTGGAGTTGCAAGGATGAGTCACACACACTGTCATTACAAAGTTCATGCACACACACAAATACACACACACACTCACACAGCGCTGACAGGCACACACACAGACAGCGCGTGTTTAGCTTTGCACTGTTTTTGCTTGCAAATGTGACAGGATACAGGTTAATCTCCACTGCTGTATGGATATCTGTTATGTTAATGTACAAAATAAATCTGATTTAATGTCCACAAACCGGGATTTAAGCGTCTTTTATAATTGTTCTGACACGCGGCTGTGTTGATGAAATAAATTGCTGTAATTCATTACACACATGCACTGTTTTAAAACATTTTAAATGTGTAAAACTCACTCTTGATCACATTTGATGATGATTGATGATCTTAGCAAACTGAACAGACTTTTATTTACGGTTGCTTAGTGTGCTGTCCTGTGTCTGGTTGATATGATTATACACATTATTGCAGAGACATGTTAATATGCAGCTGTCAATCAATTCGGTGGGCGAGGGAACCGCACTCCTAGGTCAAGTTGCGGTTGATCTCAAAACTGCTCCAATTGGTCCACCGTTTTTATGTTGTTAAATTGAAAAAAAAAGGACTGGGTGTGTTTATATCACCCCAATATATTGGTCTATACACTATACCTACAAATATGTCTGTCCTAACAGCTTGAAAAGTAGATTTTTCACCATAGGTGCCCTTTAAGAGAAAGTAAGTGGAGAGCCTCAGCTTTCGGTTCCAAAAACGTATATAACTTTTGGGGTATGTTAAGTAGCCATATGTTTTTTTCAGTCAGAATTTATTTCACATAGCATGATTGTGAATCACTGACAGCTCCAGATATTTAGCTTGCAAAATTTTGTCTTTTAATAGTTCACACTGTGTGATTGTTACTCAGATGGACGAGCACCGATTTGCTTGTGATTTCAGGCATTTGTCAGTGATTTCTCAAAATCTGTCAGTGAGTCAAAATCGGGGCTAAAATCATACGGTCTGAACTCGACAGTTGGTTGGGGATAGGGTTAGTGTAAGTTGACATGTACTTGCAAAGTTTCTTAGGCAAGTAAATGTCTGTTGAAGGAGCAGTATCAACAGATAATAAGCAGACAGTCTACTAGTACTCAAATGGACCATCAAAATAAAGTGTTACCTTTTAACAATGGATTAAACGTTGGATAACAGTGTTCAATTATATATTAAATTATATTGAATTATATTCTTTCAGGACAGGTTCTTCCTCAGTAAAAAGAAAAACACCAGATTTAGTTTTATGTTTGGCTTGTTTGGTGTAACAAATGAGTGTTTCAAGCAAAATTCTTTACTGCAGCCAAAATAAACTTTTTATATTGTAATCACCATATCTTTTACATTAGCTTTCAACAATCGATGTAGGAATTACAGATTCACTGGAAATAACCATACAATTATTCTGACAAGTTTTTAACATATAGCACACACATATTTATATTTAATTAATAAATATGATATATCTCCTTGGTAAATTTATAAAGTTTAAATAATTTTAAGTATATAACATTTTCCTTTTTATTTTAAACAGTTTCAAGGTTGGAAGGTTTTTATTAGTTTAGTTGTTTATTGTATTATCAATTTAACACTCTCCAAATTATAAATACTTTGAGTCACACAATTTCACCTCAAAATGCAACTAAAGGCAGCTAAAGTACTAATTAAAATTCAAAACCAACTTTAACTTTAATCAGTAAATAAATAATTGCATACAAGCAAATATTAATTTAAGCAAACTAAACAGATACATACAGTTAATATAATGTAATATAAAGGTGTTCAACTTTTAGTTTGAATAAAAACTCTCCCTTTTGATATGAAAATTAAACGATGAATGAATAACTGCTGTACACAAGGGACACAATGCTTCTTTTTTTAACATTTGTTTGCATTTATTTATCATTAAAACAAAAATTGTTTGAAAATTGCAGTTATCTGAATACTTACCAATCCTTCATAGGATATTTTTATGCATAATTGGATAATAGGAAGAAGTTATCATGATTTTGGATACTGTGGGTAGTTGACATGATCTGCTGTGTGTTTTATAATAGTGACTGCAAATTCAGATTTATTTTTTGCCTCATATTAATTGAATGACTATAAAATATTATTTCTCTGTTTAAACTTAATTAGCCAGAAACAATCAATCACCTGAAAATATCCATTTACATTCACACACTGTTCATGTTGACAAAACTGTCCTTGGGAATGTTATGCAACTCTCCATGCACACACTGAAAACAAGCCACACATTAAGCTACATTATAACAGCACATATTCTCATAGCTGTCTGAATCATTTGTCAATCTTAAACATGAAATTACATGTCTATTCACCCACCTGCAGTAGCAATAGACAAAGTAGTAACACAAAGTCACGGGGAAAAGTGGTTGCGGCGAGTTTAAAGCCTGCTGATTGTGTATGTATGTGTGTGTATCTGTTCTGTGTATGTCAACGACAACCTCATGTAGAGACAAGCTCTGCAAAACATGTCATCAGAAATGAAAAAAGAAGCACAGTGGGTGTGGTGCAGGTGAAGGCATCATGCTCTGCCATCGAGCTGAAATTAAGGCATGTGACATCTGTTGAACAAACTTCTCCCAATTGTTATTTTAGAGGCGATTGTAGACCCAAAAATGAGTTATTAGTCACTTGTGTACTTAAAGCAAATACCTCAGCTTTTAAGGTCTGGGTGAAACATATTTGTCTACAGATGTAATTTAAACTTATAAGCAAAACTGGAATATTGCATGAAACATTTGTGAAAAAGCTGCTTTTCCATCCAGTGAGTCAAAAAGAACAAAACGGTCACTTCCTGATAAATTGCTGAAAATTGAATTTTCTATAAAATAAATGACTTGTGCTTCAGAAGATGAAGACAAAATCCAATGAACGCACAGTGGCTTTTGGAGGACTCTTTAAGAAAGCAGACACTCAATCAAGTTAGACCTGGAAGTAATGATACTAAACTACTCTGATGTTGGACTTTGGCAGAGGGAATTTAGAATGACAAAAACAACACTTCAGCTGTTTTACAATGTGGTCACTCTGCTGGTTTGTCTATTAAAGGGCACCTAGGTTACCCCTTTTCCCAGATTTAATATAAGTCTTTTATGTCCCCAGAATGTGTCTGTAAAGTTTCAGCTCAAAACACCCATCAGCTTATTTATTATAGCTTTCACTAGTTTGTATTTTATAGCTCTCAACAGCTTTTTGCTGTTTTTGTGTACTGGGCCTTAAAGGCTAGTCATCCCCGCCCACCGTTCCCACGTGCCAGTCGGCTGCCTCAAACAACTGACAGACATAAAGGAAGCAGATCTCACGTAATGTTTGTGAGAAAAAACTACAGTAAGAACTTTACCAATGATTATTTGATGCATTTGTTGTGGAGCTGCAACGATGAGTCACACACAATGTCGTTTCAAAGTTCACGCACACACACAGACACACACACACAGCCGAACACACACACATACAGCACGCACATTTAGCTTTGCACGCAAATGTGACAGGATACAGGTTAATATCCACTGCTGTATGGATATCTGTTACGATAATGAACAAAATAAACCTGATTAACGTCCACAAACCGGAATTTAGGCGTCTTCTTTTATAATTGTACTGACATGCGGCTGTGGTGATGAAGTAAATCTGAAGTAAATTGCTGTAATTTATTACAAACATGCACTGTTTTAAAAGATTTGAAACTTGTAAAACTCACTCTTGATCACATTTGATGATGATTGATGATCCTAGCAAACTGAACAGACTTTTTATTTTGGTTGCTTTGTGCCCGTCCTGTCTTGTTGATAGGATTATAAACGTTACTACGGAGACATGTTAATACGCAGCTAATTAATTCAATTAATTCGGTGGGCGAGGGAACCGCACTCCTACGTCAAGTTGCAGTCGGTCTCAAAACCGCTCTAATTAGTCCACCGTTTTTATGTTGTTCAATTGAAAAAAAAGGACTGGGTGTGTTTATATCACCCCAATATGACGGTATATACACTATACCTACACATATGTTTGTCCTAACAGCTTGAAAAGTAGATTTTTCAACATAGGTGCCCTTTATTGCAGTCTAATCTTGCCCATTTTTGTTATCTTATGATCTGTTAATACAAAATTACATGACCTTTTTGATGCACATGCTGGAATTAATTTGGTAAATGTGTTTCCATAATAGTTTATGCAAAAAAAATATGTATTGGATAAAATGATTATCTTACTCAGTTGTGTGCATACATTTCTATTGTGCATTTTCAAAATGTATGTGCATCTTGGTGTTTCCAGTAAGCCTTTTTTATTAGAATGCAGTTATAATGAGATATTCATTCATTCATTTTCTTTTCAGCTTAGTCCCTTTAATAATCAGGGGTTGCCACAGCAGAATGAACCGCCAACTTATCCAGCATATGTTTTACGCAGTGGATGCCCTTTCAGCCGCAATCCCACTGGGAAACACCTATACACTCTTGAATTCACACACATACACTACGGCCAATTTAGCTTATTCAATTCACCTATAGCGCATGTGTTTGGACTGTGGGGGAAACGGGAGCACCTGGAGGAAACCCACATGAACATGGGGAGAACATGCAAACTCCACACAGAAATGTCAACTGACCCAGCCGGGGCTCGAACCAGCGACCTTCTTCCTATGAGGCGATCATGCTACCTACTGCGCCACCGTGACACCTATAATGAGATATGATTAAATATAAATGATATCATTATATTTAATTAATAAATAAATAATATTTATTTTTTTATTTTTTGTACTTTTTTCCATACATATTTAGATATTTAGAGTGAAACCCAAAAAAAGATTGTGTGTGTATAATATAAAGAAAAATTATTAAAAACATTTTGGATAATTACCAAATTCACATTAATCCAAAATGACTGAACAAAGGGACATTCCCAAAACAATTGAGCAATGCGTTTACTTATTTCACAGAAAGAGTAAGATAAAGTGGGTACAGAAAGTATTCAGTCTCTCTTAAATTTTTCACTCTTTGTTATATTGCAACGATTTGATAAAATCATTTAAATGGCACCTATTTTACCCCTTTTTTTAAGATGTAATATTAATATTATGGTTCTTCTGAGTGTGCCAGTTTAGGTTCAGTTCAAAACACAATTCAGATTTTTTTATTATGATGTGTTAAAAAGTGCCATTTTGGGGGCATGTACACAGTTTGCTGTTTTAGGGGCGTGTTGCTTCACATGAAAATTAGTTTCAACTTCCCCCCCAAGTTAACAAGGGGGCGGAGCCAAGAGCTCCCCGCTTTGTGTAATAGACAGGCAGACAGAGAGAAGCAACATGAGTGTACCAACCAGGTACAACCAGCTGTACTTGTACGACTCAGACACAGACCAAGCAGAGACTACAAATCATTTGTGTCTTTGTATAGTTTTACAGCCAACTGTGTGCTAGTTTAAAGCTCCGAGCTTGTAGCCTACACCGAGACTAATAAAACACACTGAATTAACTTTGACTGAAGGGCATCACACACCGGATGCACCGCGACATGGCGCGCACATGACAGTTGAAAGTATGGCACACTTGCAGCGTCGGTGTGTCACCTGTTAGAAACTTATGTTTAGAATTCAAAAAAGCATGCCGCTGCGTCGTGCGACGCTGCGTGTCGCCGAGCGGCACTTCTGGTTGACCTGCTTGATGCACCGGACGCACCGCTCAGAGCCATGACGCGGCACACCAGACGCGCACATTCGCATGTTATTTAAAATGAAACTATTCAGATAACGCTCTGTGGCGCGGCAGAAATATGAACAGTGTCCTGAGCAGGGCCAGCGCGTCCATAGAGGCGACCTAGGCGACAGAATAGTGAGCAAACCCCACGGTCGTCACTTTCACTCGCGACAACGCAAAATGCATGGCGCTGCGCGTCGTTAGTTCGTTATTTCCAATGGAGGGACGAGCACGTGAGGCAGCGCGCTCGCACTTTCCAGCTGCACCTAGTTAAGATGACAGGGAGCTTCTGTGACCGCGGGAAATGCAAACCACTGAAGTTTAAGGAAGACACAATGAAAAGTACACATGTATGCAAACACACCAAAACTTACAAACACTGGCGGCAAGAAGAGCAATAACGTGGTGAATGTTGAGCCCAATGAGCCTTACATCTAATAATAGAGCAAGGGTGTTTCTTTGGTGACGTCGCTTTGACTCACACGCTGAAAATGGTGGACGTGAAACAACATACTGAGGAGATGGTAATGGCCACCTGTCAATCAATATTGGTGGGCGGAGAGACCGCACTCCTACGTCAAGTTGAGGTCGATCTCAAAACAGCTCCAATTGGTCCACCGTTTTTATGTTGTTAAATTGAAAATAAAGGACTGAGTGTGTTTATATCACCCCAATATGACGGTCTATACACTATACCTACACATATGTCTGTCCAAACAGACATCAGATTTTTCACCATAGGTGCCCTTAAAGTTCTTTTTTCCCCTCAATTAAGTAAACACAGCACCCCATATTGACAGAACATCACAGAATTGTTGACATTTTTTGCAGATTTATTAAAAAAGAAAAACTGAAATATCACATGGTCCTAAGCATTCAGACCCTTTCCTGTGACATGCATATATTTAACTCAGGTGCTGTCCATTTCTTCTGATCATCTTTGAGATGGTTCTACGCCTTCATTTAAGTCCAGCTGTGTTTGATTATACTGATTGGACTTGATTAGGAAAGCCACACATCTCTCTATATAAGACACTACAGCTCACAATGCATGTCAGAGCAATTGAGAGTCAGGGGGTCAAAGGAACTGCCTGAAGAGCTCAGAGACGGAATTGTTGCAAGGCACAGATCTGGCCAAGGTAAAAAAAAAATTGGCTGCACTTAAAGTTCCTAAAGCACAGTGGCTCCATAATCCTGAAATGGAAGACGTTTGGGACAACCAGAATCCCTCCTAGAGCTGGTTGTCTGGCCAAACTGAATTATCGAGGGAGAAAAAGCCTTGGTAAGAGAGGTAAAAATGAACCCAAAGATCACTGTGGCTGAGCTGCAGAGATGCAGTCGGGAGATGGGAGAAAGTTGTAGAAAGTTAACTAACACTGCAGCCCTCCACCTGAAGGACTCAACGTGACTTCAAAAACACTTAAAAGACTTTAAGGTGAGAAATAAGATTCTCTGGTCTGATGAGACCAAGATAGAACTTTTTGGCCTAAAGTCTAAGCAGTATATTAGGAGAAAACCAGGCACTGCTCATCACCAGTCCAAAACAGGTGCCAACCGTGCTTTTAATAAATACTGAGCAAAGGGTCTGTATACTTAGGACCATGTGATATTTCCGTTTGTTTTTTTTGTTTTTTTTTTATAAATCTGCAAAAACTTTTCTGGCAATATGGCGTGCTGCTTGTACATTAATTAGGAAATTAACTGCTCCACTCTTTGTATTCTTGCTTATAATATTTCATACTCTAATTTTGACTTGAGCCTATCAGCACAGTGCTCAAAAGACACAGCTTGAAGATCAACATCCAATCAACAAACTTTCTGGAATACAACTTTTCTAGCAAGAGGAAAATTATTGACTAAACAACCTCCCGCCACCACTAGCTTACATTCCTGAGATGGGAAAACACAGACGGCTCTGTGAGATTCAGAATCTCACTGCTGCACAAACTGCCACAGATTTCTACAAAATACTGCAGTTATTGAAACAAAGTTACTTGCAATCCAACCAGAACTGTCAGATCACACAGCACCACTTCATCGTGGACCCCGACAGCACACAGCTGGTGAGTCCCGTAATCTACTCCAGCTACTGTTTTGAGCACAGAAAAACAAAATGAAATGGTTGAAAATGAAGACAATAACTGATGGTATAAACAAGTTGTGAGAACAAAAGATACCCGCGAGGTTAGATCACGAAGATCATATGCTGCTGCATTGGTGTCCTCTACTCCAAATACAGTACGGACTCAAGTACAGCTTCAGAACAGATATGAAGCTTTGAGTAATATGGGTGAAGAATCCCCAAATGCAGTCAGACAGAGATCACATGACTCAGCAGCTAAAGCCTATAGTTTACACTACAGGATTTTAAACATTGGCAGATCGCTGTGCAGTTCGCACTACATGACTTGACTTTGTGTCTTTTAATCACTGTGGTGTTCACACTACGCGACACTACCTAAATGATCTACAAGATTGGGGTCACACACTACATGATCTGACAACAACTTGTTTGCCAACAGTTTAGTCAAGCTACCAAACTACAGCCAATGAAATTTTGAGGGAGGAGTCGTCAGAAAAAGATGAACACTATTGGCTGCTTGTGTGCTGATTACATCACTGACAGTGTTTCAAGCTTTCAAGGGAGCATTTAAAAACATCATCAGTCAGCTGATGCATCTGCGGATCAATCACTCATCTGCAAAGTTCAAGTCGAAAGATACACAGTTTTTTTAATTTTTGTAATTTTATAACTCTTTGAAATAAAACATATATATATATATACATAATAACATATCTACAACACCCTGACGTTTTCTAAATATCTGTATATGTCTTTCTAACTTTTTTTTTTTTATTATTACAGTAAACAGTACAGAACTGAGGATTTCTACCTTTAATTACCATATTGGTCAAAACAACTGCATGTATATCTGCTTCTTTTCGCTGTGACTTTATATATGCATGTATTTCTTCACCTAGCAACTTCCTGCTAAAATTAACAAAACTTTCTGATAGCAAAAACATACATTTACTTCAGATATATATTTCAAAACAGCATATTCTGTGCCGCAAAATGTTTGAAAGTGAAAATGAAAGCGAGGCTCAGACATTTGCATGTTCTAGTATTTTAACCAGGACTTAAAAACGAAAAAAAAATCCAATCGGTTCACTCCGAGCAGAATTGATATTTTTTTGTTTCACACACAGCTCGTAAACTTTTCACACACGCTACACACACAGCCCCACTTGCCACTTTTTTATTTATTTATGACATCATTTAAATTGATTATTAACCATTATACAGTACAGGTGCTTTTCACTGGCCCAGTTATTATTACCATTTAAAAAAATGCCTTTTGAGTTTAAAAATTATCGGCTTGCGAAGTCAAGTTTAAAGTGTTATAAATAAAATAGGTATATGGTGCATGAGTAAGTAGATTTGCCGCACATCCACCTCTCACGTGCGCTGCGTGTAGGCTAAATGATAATCTTCAAAAAAATATGTACTTTAGGCTATACTGCTATTTGCTCATGCAAAATTAAACACCAGAAAATATACTGCCTATTTTAACGGCTTAAATACAGTTAGCATATCAATTTTATTTTGACTAGCTCATGGTCCTAAAAATGAAAATGTAACCTGAAAACAAGTTATTAAATTAAGCTAAATAAATAAATAAAATGACGGGTAGGCCTAACCTAATGTTTTATGGTGGCGTTTTTACAAATGCAAACCGGAGAATATCACGAAAATAAAAACCCACTCATGATAGCCTAACATAAATCGTAATATTTACCGTTAAAATTATGATAAAAGTTATATAACCTGTTGAGTCGCGCGTGTAGTGCCAAAATTTAACCAATTTTCACGGTAATAACTGTGAGTTTCTTTTTTAGATTTTTTTTTTAGGTATTTTCAAAATCAAAGTCACCAGATCTAGTGCCCCCCTATGGGATTAAAATGCCCCCTCAGTTATGACATCTGGCGCTGGGCCTGAGCTGTATGCACTGTTGAAAGACTTTTTTTCTGCTGCGCATCGAATAACAACATGCTTAATATCATCGATGTCCACAATCCACAACATATCCATGAAACAAGAACTTGCAGACTCTTTGAACAACGAGAAAAAATTGCCCTTTTTAATTAAAATTTTATTAAAATTAATTAAATTTAATGCCGGCTATACCACCTAAAGGACGGTTATGGCGTGTTGTAAGGTATTCTGCCATCACCGGTGAAAGTCAAATCTTTCTTAAATTTTTTGGACTTTTGTTTGAAAGCTTTAGTGGCACTGTATCTGTCCAAGATAATGTTGTTTGATTTAAATTATAGCCTATATATGCACCAATAAACAAGTCAAAAGAATGAATAAATAAATAAAATAAATATGGATTCTTAAATGTCGATATTGTTTTTACTCAAAAAAATAATGTTTTATAAAAATAAAATGAGCACGTAAAAAGTAACATGTTTTAGTTTTTTTTCTCGGTGATCTTAATTATATACTGGGTACGCAAAATATTTTCTAAAATGTCAAGCAGGAGTTTGTTTATAGCTTTAATTATGAAGACAATAAAATATTACAAAATAACAAAAATAAAATGATAAAAATACAAAGATTAAAAGAGCAGCATTTTGCTAAATATAATATCCTTTATATGCTTTATATCCTGCAATGTGTTGCTTTATATTCGTTTTTATTTCACTTGAAGCATTAGTTATTTAATGTTTGAATGCTGAAAGAAATAACAGCCATCGTTTAAATGGTTATTTTACCATCAAAATGTAGTATATTTTATATCATTATCAACTTTTGATATAAAACCGCTGTACTTTAATTGTTAAAAATGAAATAATTTAAGTGCAATATTTTTTATTAATAAAAATGTCCACTCACTTTTGACAAGGCCCGTCAAAAATATATATTTCTGCCACTGTAATACAAATACACTTTATAAATACATCAGAGAATAATATTATATAGCCTATTTTAGTTATTTAGTGTAATTAGAGCAATTTATAAATATATAAATTATTTAGTGCTTTTTGGATTTAGGCATAGGCCGAGTATAAAACTTAATTTTACTTGTAAATACAAAAGATTATGCGGTTTAGGTTTTTATGGCACTTTATTGCATGTTGTTACAATTACAAATATTTTTTATATTTTTTAAGTGCATACCACAATATATTTTTGTTGGTGTAAAAATATAAAAAGTATCATTCTCATATTTTTGCCTTATTTATCTTTAATATAAAATTGTATACAATGGAATGTGTGGTGCACCTAAGAAAAAATAGGCGCACCAAGGCAAAACGTTAGTCTAGAGCCCTGTATTGTCACAATGATAAACACAGGAGACCCAAATGCAAGTGAAACAAGATGATTTATTATAAAAGTCACAACTGGTATTTCTCACCAGATATAGTGTAAGGCAAGGATGCTCACACCAGGATACGACACGCTAAACAGCGATGAAGGTTCATCCGTGAACCAAGGTCGTATAGTAGTCTCAGAATGATATCTCACCAGATATCGAGGGAAGGGTAAGGTCGCGCTAAGGAGCCGCTCTCAAGGAAATCGTCGAGTTTACCCACGGTAAAGTTCATAAGAGAAACAGATATGAGGTGACGTCTCTCACAAATAAGGTTGTCCTCAGGGCAGGCAGTAGTAACAACATCAAAGAGATGGAGACTTGCGTAAGGTCCAACAGAAAGAGATTATGACGGTAAGCCTCTACTCAGGCGAGCGAGAGAGTCTAATAGAACAGACACGGGTGAACAAACAACGAACCAATAATGCTAACTACAAAACACTGAACATATATATCGCGCGGAACGCGCATCAGCTGTTGACTAATGACAAACACCTGTGCGTAGAGAGTAGTGACAAAACATGTGACCTCCCAGCTGATGAATGTAAACACAAATACACACACACACCATGCGGTAAAGAACCCAAACAAGACACACCCACTTTCCACACACACACACATGCAATAAAAACAGAAAGACCACAAACGTGACATGTATTGGATAGATTAAATGATAGATTGTGTGTGCATTTTAATAACATTGACACTATACTTTTATGATTGATTAAACTAGGGATGCTAACAATTACTCAATCGATTCATTGTCGGTAGGCCTAACCCAAAACCGATAGACCTTAACGATTAAGCATGGGCATTTAATAAATTATGCTTTGCGCTGTGAGACGCGTCCCCGATTTCACACATTATAATCAAGTGTGTGCAGTTTACGTTACCTTATGGAGTCGTGCACTCTCTCGACTTTGCATATTGGGGACACGTAAAACCCTGTTATGCACAGATCTCGTATATTATTAATGGATTGTTTATAAGGACTAAGCTATTAATTACTGTAATTCTCTGAATGGAAAATGCTTGGGTGGTTTGATAATATATCATATTATTGCTTATGTTTATGATCTGCCACTCATCCTTCAATATTACAGATCGATTTATCAGATGATTTGTCATAATGGAAATATTAACAAAAGGATTTTCTTTATGGAGACCCATCTAAAAACAATCGACAATCAATAATTGATTTAGTATAAATACAAGTTTTAGTAACAATAACTTAAACCAAAACATACCTTTGTACATGAAAGAGCAGGTTCTCTGTAACCTTTAAGACAAGCTCATCACATCAGAACCTACTCTCGCTTATGACGTCTGCTTCGCGGGCATTTCACGTTGTATGCGTCACCGTCGCATTTGTACACATGCTATAAATTAATGCTTTTTTCTCCCAAATTCATATAATAAAGAGAACGATAAAATAACGTTATTAACCGGTTGACTTTAAACGTTTCTGTTTAGAACGCTTAAAGTTGATCTTGTTTTCGTTTTTCGTTTCTGTTCCTGCAAAATGTTATTTGTTTACGTTTTTTGTTTCTGTTCCTTGAACCGGTTCATAGCCCTGATTTTAACTACATATTTATAGGCTGTATTACCAAAAAAGAGAATATTTTTAGGGTAATACTGTCATAAAATATGATGACAGACATTCAAAGCTTAATTTTAATATCTCAATAAAAGTTTTGAATGTAAATATGATGTGAGAAAGGTCAGAATGACCATTATGGTAATTCTAATAGCTACAGAATTCTAGTTCAGCTGTTAATATAGCCTACTCTCGTGTCCGTGTTAACACAGAATGAAGCCAGTGCATCGATGCCCATTCTGGCCAATCACAGATGTTTCTGTTCAGCTCCTGAACACACGACCATTTAGCTCATGCTGATATGCTCTCTCATTGGCTGCAGCTCGTCACTACATCTGACTAAACGTGGGATCGAGTCGGCCGACTGCTCTGGAATATTCAGCATGCTAAATATTGGATTTCCGTCTGTGAGGTGTCGGCGACGCTTCAGCGAGCCTCTTTGACGCGTTGTTCAGTAGCTCACACATAAAGACTGCAGAGTGCCGTGCACCAGCAGGTTTTTCCCCGATCACAGCCCGATCTGTCGGCGAGCTCGTAAACTTCCAAATCGGGCACAAAAATCATGCATAAAATCTTGTAGCGTGAACTAGGCATAAATAAGCATTCAACAGGGACCAAGACCAACCAGACAATGGCATTTTGCACCAATCACAGCCAAGAAAAGGACACTGATTGTTGGAGAATCAATAATCAGGAATGACATTAACATACTGCTTTACTTATGCAACAGTTTCTGATGTAAACAAAAAACTTGAGAACTTATTAAAGAAGCAAAAGACTGCAAAACGGATTATCATCCATGTGGGGAAGAATGATATTTGGAAGGAGCAGTCAGAACTGCTCACGATGGATTTCTGTAAACTCTTGGAAACAGTTGGAAGATTGAAAATTCAGCCATTCATCAGTGGACCATTTCCTGTAAGAGAGGCAAATGTTTTCTAGGCTTCTTGGTCTAAATGCATGGCTGCTGAAAACATGTAACTAGAAATGACAGAATTTCATTAATAATCTTTTCTGCAATCAAAGACAACTGTTTACATCAGACAGCCTCCATCCAAACAAACTTGGTGCTAAAGAACAATATATATATACTTCTCCCTCCATCATCCATCGGCGTTATGTGCTACTGAACTCAACCCAAATGGTGCACACACACCCAAATGTCCGAATGACCACAAGACCACAATCAGCCCCTGAGTGGACTTGTGGCTGACGCATCCAACAAGGACAGTGATAACACAACAGCCACAACAACCACTGCTTACGAACACACTCCCACCTGTACCCTGAACACTGAGCTCAGCACAGATAGACTGTGACGCATCAGAACAGCATCAAGTCTCAGCACTCATGGATGATCTCCAGGAAAACAGCCAGGTCAACATATCTCAGCAGCCAGAAACCCCAGAGCCACAGCCTCTGTCACCACACACTCTCTCCTTGTCACCTTGCTCACCTCTCTTTAAGTTTTTCAAAAAAGATGGAGGCACTGGCATTTGCTGGAACTAAACTCTCACACTCCTTTTGCTGCAAGCCTCCAGTTAGCAACCAAAAAGCAGCAAGCTCCACAACTATCTCTAATGGCTTGTTTCCACTGACTGGTACGGTACGGGTCGGTACGCTTTTATGGGCATACCGTCAAAAGGCATACCGAATTGTACCGTACCACTTTTTCGGCACCCTTTCGAAAGGGTACCAAACACGACAAAGGGTCCCAAAAGCTCACGCAACAAGCCAGAATGAAAACAAAGGAGCTGCCATGTTTTCATACACAGCCGAAAAATTACATATACATATAATAACATATAATAATGAGCCCTGTTCAATCTGGGCTGAAATGAACATTGTCGTCGTCTTGATGAACAGCCACAAAGCCAAAAAAAGGAGCAGATTTTACCCTGTGCCCCGCGAGCTTTTTTTTTACTTGCGCAAGCTGCGCGTCTATATTTGAAATAACAAACTTCTTGAGCTGATGACAATAACTTGCACGTGATTATTGACATGCTTTTAAAACCTGATCCTGTCAGAAACTGACAAACACGAGAGTGACGAGCGAAAAAACAAAAGGAGAAGCCGGAAAAAAAGGAGCACATTATTTTTTCAGCAAACGTGAACAAACTGCCATGTTTAACTATTATTATTTATCAACTTTTGGACTATTATGAACTCGTAATGATGGAATTACTTTCTAACAAGAGGCTACATGTGCTGCTGAAGATTACAGACACGTTTAATCATGAGAGGTTTGCACTATTGACTCGATTTCCTGCTGTTTTGAACCTTAATAAGGACTAAACGTATGCTGTGTGTAGTTTTTCTTGTTATTGGTAACATATCGGAGACAGTAAGGGTCTGTATGTGTTCATATATGTTGCATTTATTTATTTTATATAATTGCAGACGTTACAGTAGGCTATTTCGCACTGTCATTGATCTGCAGATATAATCAACTCATGTTCATAGTAAAGTTAGTAATAAACATTTATACACAAGTATTTATGTGTGTAAAGCATCTGTTTTGTGAGATGTGCTTCTCATGATATGTGAGCAACTCGTACAGCTTTACTTCAGACATTTTCTCGAGCAAAAATGACGTCGACTGCAACTTTCTGTTGTACACCCCGCCCACCAAAAGAGTACCATTGGTACCCTTTTAGCAGGGGAAACGCAAGCCTGATAAAGGTGACCCGTACCGACTCGTACCGTACCAGTCAGTGGAAACAAGCCATAAGCCCACCCTCCCCTTCCACCTCAGAAAGCCCTCAGGTCCTTGCGACAGCACCAGAGCCCAAAAAATGCCCCATTTTCAGCTGGTAAACAAAACAACTCTTAGTGGTGTGTGTTGAGTGCCCGCTTAGATAACAGTATCTTAATGTTTACAGAACAAGCGGGAACTGAGCGTGACTGTAGCTTTCTCTATGCAGATAAGTGTTTTATTATGTGACAGAAAGTCAAAGGTCTTCAAATCTGGTGTCTATTAAATGCAGATCTGCGACTACTGTAGGGGAAATAACAAAAACTGTTAGCACTTTTAAACATCCGAACAAGTCATGTCTAGTCAATAGTGGTGTAACGGATCACAAATCTGCAGTTCGGATCACACTACGTTTTTTTTTTTGTCACTGATTGGACCATTTTTTGGATCAGTAAAAAAGTGAGGAGACAAATGTCATTTGCTTTACATTTCTTTAAAAATATTACTGCAAAAAACATTACTTTTAACAAACAGAACTTAGAACCTGTAATGTTAATAAAAATCAAGAAAGAACCAAAGAATTCAATATGAAATATGATCTTTGCTACTTTTGCTGATAATGCTAATTATAGAAATCTAACATCTTGTACAACAGATCATATTTATATTCAATTAATGATTCAACAATTCACACATAAAACATCATGTTTTATTATACTGTATGTGTATTATTTTTTAAAACCTATTCAGTGACATAATTTTGATGGTTGTTTGTCATCATCTGTTGGTTACACAATGTAATTGCTTTTACCAATAGGCACAAAGCAGCTATCTGTGAACATGTCAAACCAGTGATCAAAGATCACAGATTTTAGCCCAGGATTTTAGGAATCTTTTAAGATTTCCCAAATTTATCTCAGATGACAAAATCGCGGCTGAAGTCCCACAGTGTGAGCAGGGCTTTAAACGTGTAATACACACAGAATGTACAACAATACGTAATTATCTTTACAAATGTAAAATATTTAAAGGATTAAAATATATAAAAAAAAAAAATATTACTTTCTACATAAATATAAAAACCACTGCCTGCATGCCTTCTTCATCTCAGGGTTTTTTTAGTTTATTCATGACAACTTTCTTTTGTATAATGTTATTATTATTATTATTATTTATATGCATATTTATATTTTCTTTATGAAAAGCAAGCTGGCGCAAATTTAGAAATAGTTTTATAACAAATCTTTGTGCTGTGACACAACTGAATCTTAATCATGAATCTCTCTGATTGGTTAAACAGGTGCATTTGGATTATTGTATCCACTCAACCTGGAATAAAATTACTTTCTAAACAAGTTCACATAGTAAATGTTTGAAGTAGATGCAGCTTCGTGTGTTAAAAGTTCCTCTTAAAGATTTTTTTTCTTATTTTTTTTTTTGAGGCTTTTGTGAAGTTTTTTTTTTTGTTTTAGAATCATCTGTCAACAGAATTAATTAATACACTGTTTAAATTTAATGGTGTTTTTGACGTTTTAGTATGTAAATATATTAGATTGAACTGGTTTAACCATTAAAATGTGATTTCAAAATTTTTGATTACCTTTTGAGGAATGGTAATATTTAGATGACTACACTAAACAATGGTTAAAGTAACCTCACAAAAATACTTACATTTTATGGTGTTTTGCCATTTTTGCACTTATCTGTGAATGTAATAATTACACTTCAGTTTTGTATAAATTATGAATAAAAATGCATGACTTTTTGTATACTTTATAGAATTTCTGTGTGGAGTTTGCATGTTTTTCCCGTGTTGGTATGGGTTTCCTCCGGGTGCTCCGGTTTCCCCCACAAGTCCAAAGACATGCGCTATAGGTAATGCTGGATAAGTTGGCAGTTCATTCCGCTGTGGTCACCCCTGATTAATAAAGAGACTAAGTTGAAAAGAAAATGAATGAATGAATAAATTATATAAATAAATGTGGCAATGTTTTATGTATCATTATTTTGTATATTTTATATATCTTATTTGTCAACAGGGAATAAACAATTCAGTAAAGTCAGGGCTGCCAACTTTTGGCTTTAGTTTGGAGTGAGAATTTAAGCCCCGCCTATATCTACAAGCCACCACCCGTTTATTTATAAATACCTAAAATGATAAATATATTATTTTAAAAAATAATTTTTAAAATATTTATTACAAAATAGAGTATTATTACTATTATACATTTATTTATCATGTGTGCATAGAGTGTATCATGTGTGTATATGTATGGAGTGTATATCTATAGAGTGTATCATGTGTATATATGTATAGAGTGTGTATATGTATGTATTTTGCTCGTAAGGGTTTATCAACTCCCAATAGCTCAGTAGTTAGGTAACTCAACTTTACGCCAGAGACCCAGGTTCTATTCCAGACCCTTACGTGTGTGTATATGTATAGAATGTATGTGTGTGTATATGTATGATGTGTGCATATGTATAGAGCAGGGGTGGGGAAACTTGGTACTGGACAGCTAGTGTCCTGCACAGTTTAGATCCAACTCTAACACACCTGCTAATAGATTTCTAGTGATCTTGAAGACACTGATTAGCATGTCCAGGACCGAGTTTGCCCTCCCCTGGTATAGAGTGTATCATGTCTGCATGTATGTGTATAAGCATGTAGTGTATATCTATATAGTGTATCATGAGTGTATATCTATAGAGTGTATCATAAGTGTATATGTATAGGGTGTCATGTCTGAATATGTATAAAGTGTATTATGTGTATATGTATAGAGTGCATATGTATGGAGTGTATCGTGTGTATAAGTATGGTGTGTATATGTATGGAGTGTATCATGTGTGCATATGTATGGAGTGAATCGTGTGTGTGTATATGTATAGAGTGTATCATGTGTGCATATGTATGGAGTGCATCATATCCTTCCGTTTGTGTAAGAACATCAATTCGCTGTAGCTCAGTGGTTAGGTGACTCACCTTTTACGCCAGAGACCCGGGTTTTATCCCAGACCCTGACATGTATGTATATCTATAGTGTGTATATTTATAGAATGTATATATGTATGGAGTGTATCATGTGTGTATATGTATGGAGTGTATCATGTGTTATATGTATGGAGTGTATATCTATAGTGTATCATGTGTGCATATGTATAGAGTGTATATCTATAGAGTGTATCATGTGTGCATATGTATAGAGTGTATCATGTGTGTGTATATGTATGGAGTCTATCATGTGTGCATATGTATGGAGTGTATCGTGTGCATATAAATAGAATGTATCATGTGTATATGTATGGAGTGTATATCTATAGAGTGTATCATGTGTGTGTATATGTATGGAGTGTGTAAATGTATAGAGTGCATATGTATGGAGTGTATTATGTGTGTATATGTAAAGAGTGTATCAAGTATGGAATGTATCGTGTGTGTGTATATGTATAGAGTGGATCAAGTATGGAATGTATCATGTGTGTATATTTGTATGAAGGGTATCGTGTGTGTTTGTATATGTACAGAGTGTATCATGTCCTTTCGCTTGCAGGGGTCCATCAACTCCTAATGACCCGGATTCCATCCCAGACCCTGATATGTATGGAGTGTATCATGTGTGCATATGTATGGCGTGTATCATGTGTGTATATGTATAAAGTATATCATGTGTGCATATGTATAGGGTGCATATGTATGGAGTGTACCTGTGTGTATAAGTATGGAGTGTATCGTGTGTGTATATTATATAGTGTATCATGTGTGTGTATATGTATCATGTGTGTAGTATATGTATGGAGTGTATATCTATAGAGTGTATTATGTGTGCATATGTATGGAGTGAATCGTGTGTGTATATGTATAGAGTGTATCATGTGTGCATATGTATAGTGTTTATAAAATGTATTGTGTACATACAGTAAATATGGAGTATATCATATGTGCAAATGTATAGAGTGTATCATGTGTGTATAAGTATAGAGTGTATCGTGTGTGTATGTATAGAGTGTATCATGTGTGTGTGTATATATGGAGTGTATCATGTGTGTATATGTATGGAGTGAATCATGTGTGTATATGTATAGTGTATATCTATAGAATGTATCATGTGTGCATATATATGGAGTGTATCATGTGTGTATATGTATAGAGTGTATTGTGTGTATATGTATAGTGTATCATGTGCGTGTATATGTATGGAGTGTATCATGTGTGCATATGTATAGAGTGTATCATGTGTGTATATGTATAGTGTATCATGTGTGTGTATACAGTGAGGGAAATAAGTATTTGATCACACTGTGATTTTTCAAAATCTCCTACTTAGAAATCATGGAGGGGTCCGGAATTTTTAGCATAATTGCAATTCCACTGTGAGAGACAGAATCTAAAAATCTGGAAATCACATTAAATGATTTTTTAACAATTTCTTTGTAAATTACTTGTGTGAAATAAGTATTTGATCACTTGAGTCAAGCATTTTAAATATTTAGTACAGAAGCCTTTGTTAACAATTACAGAGGTTAAAGGGTTCCTGTAGTTCTTCACCAGGTTTGCACACCTTGAAGGAGGGATTTTGCCCACTGATCTTTTCTAGATCTGTCAGGTTTCGGGGCTGTCGCTGAGCAACATGGAGTTTCAGCTTCCTTCAAAGATTTTCTATTGGATTTAGGTCTGGAGACTAGCTACGCCACTCCAAAACCTTGTTATGCTTCTTACGAAGCCACTCCTTGGTTTTCCTGGTTGTGTGCTTTGGGTCAGTGTCATGTTGGAAGACCCAGCCACGACCCATCTTTAATGCTCTGACTGAGGGAGGGAGGTTTTTGCCCAATATCTCACAATTTATGGCCACATTCATCCTCTCCTTAATACAGTGCAGTCATTCTGTGCAGAAAAACACCCCAGAGCATGATGCTTCCAGCCCCATGCTTCACTGTAGGTATGGTATTATTGGGATGATACACATCATTCTTCTTCCTCCAAACATGGTGAATGGAGTTAAGACCAAAAAGTTTTACTTTGGTCTCATCTGACCACAGGACTTTCTCCCATGACTCCACTGGATCATCCAGATAGTCCCTGGCAAACTTCAGACGGGTCTTGACATGGGCTAATTTAAGCAGGGGAACCTTCCGTGCGATGAATGGTTTTAAAACATGACATCTTAGTGTATTACTGATAATAGCCTTGAAAACGGTGGTCCCAGCTCTCTTCACGGCATTGATCAGCTCCTCCCGTGTAGTTCTGGGCTGATTCTAGACCATTCTTGGCATCATTAATACCCCACGAGGAGAGATCTTCCGTGGGGCCCCAGTCCGAGGGGCATTGACAGTCATCATTAGCCTCTTCCATTTTCTGACAATTGCTCCAACAGTTGTTCTTTTTTCACCAATCTGCTTAGCAATTGCCCTGTAGCAGTTTCAGCTTTATGAAGGTCTACAATTTTGTCTCTTGTGTCCTTTGACAGCTTATTGGTTTTGGCCATGTTGCTACTTAGATTTTTGACTGACTGTTGGGTGCACAGGTGTCTTTATGACAGCTAGTGACCTCAAGCAAGTGCTACTAAATTAGAATCATGAGCAGAGTGTAGCTGGACTATTTTAAAGCAAAATAACAGGTCTTTGAGGGTCAGAAATTTGGCTGAAAAGCAAGTGATCAAATACTTATTTCACACAGTAATTTACAAATAAATTGTTAAAAAGTTATACAATGTGATTTCTGCATTTTTATTTTTAGATTCTACAAGATGAATCGCGTGCATCACCTTCAGGTAACATATCCACAAATCTAGAAAACATATTTTGGTTGTTCAAGTAGATTAGTGAGGCTAAAGTTTAAACTTCGCCAAAACTGCACCAATCTTATTTGTTTTTGTTTACGTTCAGTTTCTTGTGTTGCGGCTATGCATTGTGCTTAAATTATGACAGCACATGTTCTATGACTTTTCATGTTTGCCCCTCCTCCCCATGTTGCTGATAAATACACAAACTCAATTATTATTATTAACTTGTGCAATAGTTTACAATTCAGTTTGCACAACAGCTACATACAGTACATATGCATTGCACAATGATTTCACTGTATGTATTATTTATTATTATATAGTTATTATATTATATAATTATTTGCAGTTATCATTGTTTATTGTTTTGTCTATTTCTACACATTTTTGATTGCAGCTGTTATTGCTTGTATCACTGCAATGACAATAAAGTCGCTTTAGTCTTTATATCAGTGGATTTGTGTTTTTAATATGCCGGTTTTTCATTTTTGTACATTACTATATGAAATAACAAAACTGACTTATTCTGTGATTTCTGAAAGATCAATAATATAAAATGAGTCAAATTACTGTAAGCCACAAGCCATAAACCATTTTTATTGCATGAATTCATTAATGATGATTTTTTTTTCTTAATGTTAGTTTTTGTTTAAAAAAAAAACACTCGTTTCACTTGTTAATTCCTATAAACCACAAAAGTCTTTGATTTATACTGACAGCAAGGGTCAGTGTTTGTCACCATAGATTATAGTGCAAATTAAATCCACATTGTGGCTGTAGTTTAGACACATTATGAAGAGTGCTTGACTAACCCATTATTTTAATGGTATGTCATGTGTTTTTTTAAATGACTAATTTCTTCTGTATTGTACATGAAGGTTCAATGCTGAAATTTGTCACAAAAGAAGATGAGGTGGAATGACCAGCTCTGCTCCAGAGACACCAGCAGCAGCACAGGTACAGACACAGGATGTAGCACTGAGGACCGTCCCATCTCTACAGGTACATAGAGGGTTTTATTCCTTACCTTTTGTAAATGTTTGAAATTGGGAATGCTTCTGCAGAACACATGTCAGTGTTTATTTTGATGTAAACTATTATTTTTTTAATGTAAATATTTGAATGTTTAAGTATAATTTTGAGTGTTTAAATGCATATGTATGTATATAAATAAATACATGTTTAAATACATATGTTTGTGTGTTTTAGTTCCTCTGTGGGGGCACCACAGTAAAATTTTGCATAGGGCACAATTTTGGCCAGCGGTGACCCTGTTATATATATATTATATTATATTAAATTATATATTAGTCGTAAAACATGGTTCTTTTTTCGTTCTGCTTAATCACATGCCCCAAAGAAGATATTTAAAATAAACAAAACAATATGTCTTTTAAATGCTTTCTTTAATAAGTACATAACACAATACTTGTACTATTATTTTCAGTACTTGAGTAGTAAATTTTTAAATAAACTACTTGCAATACTTAAGTACAAAAAATATTGAATACTTTAGTACTTCTACTTAAGTATGATGCTTAAAGAGTACTTCAACTTCTACTCAAGTCACTTTTTTGATAGAGTACTTGTACTTTTACTTAAGTCTGGGTCTCTGGTACTTTATACATGTCTGCATGTGTGTATATGTATAGAGTGTATAGGTGCGTTCGACATGAAGCACAGCTGCAGCCGGTGATCAACGGGATTAGCCGAGCGCAGACGGGGGCGGAGTTGAAAACAGAGCCGTCAAGCCGGACACTTCGGGGGTTTAAAGTTGCTGCAATCATGATGATCGATCACATGGCATGATCATTTATTTATTGAAATAACAACAAAAGATTTACAGTACAAATAAAACAAAATACAGTCTCTACAAACTATAGTTCATTTTTAAACAATAAGGGAATTATGAATTATATTTAAGTAGCCTACATAACAAACGCATGAGAAATAAGGGGGAAGCCAGAGGGCACATAAAAAGGAAATAAATACCCACGAATAGGATTATTTTGGATAATGAAAGCATTTTTAAAAAAGCACTTTAATCCAAAAATATTGAACAAAATGACCAAAATAAATGAGCTACACTTTAAGTAGACATTTTCTAGAAAGAGCAGGTACATCAATGTTTATTTCTGCATAAATAGCTCGACAGGAAATAAAATATTTTAGAATCATATATTTTTATATTACATATTTTTATATAACTTATTTGCTAAGAAATCGTCAGGATCAATGACGATAATTATTTTATTACAAGTCTGTTAGAGATATTTGAGTTAATATTTAGGTTATTTACTAAAATATGTCATTTAAATCATTTATGTAGCTGAATACAGTAGTCTGGATAAAAAAAGGCAGAATAAACCTGTGCAAACAATCTAGTTTTTATGAACAAATTATTAAACAAAAGATACTGCAGTAAAATATTTGTAGTCTTTTAATAAGCATCATGTGTACAAGATAGAGATGGTATGAAGAGTTAATTTTGAAATTTGTGAAACGGAATTTGTCCAATAATAAACGCGAAACACATGTGGTTGTTGTAATGCGGTGAACTCGGCCAATCGTGTTATATTGGTGTCGTCATCTTAGCTCCAGCAGGCCCTCTTCAGATGCTGCGCGGGCTGATTCAGTCGTCTGATCTCGGAGCGTTGTCGTGGTACTTTGATGCCACATGTGACAGTCACCTGACGTCTGCGCAGCATCAATCCGACCAAAATTTCTAACCCGCATGCACCGCTTTAAGACAGATTTTGATCGATCTGTGCAGCGCTGCATGAAGTCGAACGCACCTTATATCTATAGAGCGTATCATGTGTGCATATATATGGAGTGTATTGTGTGTATATGTATAGGGTGTGCATATGTATGGAGTGTATTATGTGTATAAGTATGGAGTGTATATGTATAGAGTGTATATCTATAGAGTGTATCATGTGTGCATATGTAT
>CAIGQZ010032915.1:693209-753317 GCA_903798205.1 Danio tinwini | reverse complement strand
GATAGATAGATAGATAGATAGATAGATAGATAGATAGATAGATAGATAGATAGATAGATAGATAGATAGATAGATAGATAGATAGAGCTAGTATTTGACAAAGGACAGCTTCCAGAATCTTTCCCAGTTCAGTGCCGGATTAGACTAAAACCTCCTCAAAGAAGGAGCAGCTCCAACTATAACAGAAGAAGCTGTAGATTTTGTCACAACCTGTAAGTAATTTCATTTGTTTAAATTTATTCATTACATGCAAAGTTTCTAGTGCTAACAGTAAGTTGTAGCAAGAATGTAAACAAAGAGAAATTAACCCATTAACAATTTACTACAAACTGATATTTATCCATGGAATCGCTGTAAACACCCACAATCTTCAGCAGCGCAGTAGTATCTCTCTATGCGACCGCTTTCCGTGCATTTTACATCTCAAATAACAAACTTGCAAAAGTTATGTGCTTATATATGAAAGACACTTTTAAGATTGTATTTTAAAGAGCAGGCATGAGGTTCAGATTTGTCCTCTTCATTTTTCAATTTTCATTCTTCATGAATTTTAATTCAGGCTCACACTGACATGACTACACTGACTGACAGCATTTAAACAACAGAGGCACAGTGCGTGCTAGTGACTGGACGTGACGCTTCCTGATGATGTGGAGGGCGGGCTTTCGGAGGCACTAAGAAATATGATATATGTGCTTTTTATGTTAGCTGGGTAGCAGTATATAATTAAAGATATATGAAACACACATTGCTTTGCATCTTATAAACATAACCAAGCCTTAAAAATACACTCTAGACCACCCATGTGCATAGAATAATGAGAGGGAAGGGGGTATATATTTCAGTTATACCTCGGTCATGTTAGAATTTGAACATGCAAAATTATTATGGCTCTGTGAAAAGAGGCGGAATTAAACAAGATGATTAGATGTTAAAAAAGCAAGCGATTGCTCCATATTTTAATTTTCTGTACAGATCAGATGTTTTGATATTCTTTTGGTTTCACACAAGCACGTGATGGGATTTCACAGGTCAGAGTTCACAAAGCTTGAGCTTTACAATGCAGCGACATGCAAAATGAACTTGCATTTCTGGTCTGCTGCTTTGGCATGCATATGTATACAAGTCAATGTGGTGAAAAGTGCAGTGTGACCGCGGCTTTAGCGACACTGCTTGACCAGCTAACTAAACAGCAGCTTGAGAAACAAGTTAAATCATTCAAAGATTTAACTTTAAAGAATTACTGAGCAGTTTTGTTTCTGATGCACTTAATGCACTTGCAATACTTTAGAGAACAAGGCATATTTGCTTAATGTGTTCCGATATTCACCTAAAAAACAGCTAATACTTGCAAAATTTGATAATTATTGCACTGTACACTGCAAAAAAATGCTTTTCTTACTTTTTTTAGAAGCAATATAATCTGCCAATGGAGTAAGCAAAATAATCTTGTTTTTCCTTTTGACAGAAGATTATTTTGCTTGTTTTAAGGAAAAACTCACTTAAAATTGGCATATAATTTCTGAAAACAAGACAATATGTTTTGCTTGCCTAGAAAATTCTTCTTGATTTAAGAATTTGTAGATATTTGGACTAGAAACAAGACAAAAAAAATCTAAGTAAGAAAATAATTTTTTGCAGTGTAGCTGCATAGTCACATGCTTGAAACATCATCTGACACTCTTTGCTCTTTTTTTCTCAATGGCAGTGCAGGAGAACTGTTACTGTTCTGGGGTAATGGACCAAAGCATCCAAATATGTGTCAATTGCATAGTCGGGGTTGTCCTTACAAGATCTGTGTTTTAGTGGTTTTGAATTTCAATGTGACCCTGCAGCCATGTAAACCCCATGACCCTTCTCACTGGTTCATGGTTGGAGGGGAGGTTGTAGAATACCATGGAGTCACCATAGGTCAAGTATCCTTGTAATTCAGTCCTAACTATGTGCATTGACCCAACTGGTGTTGAAGACTTCCTGCCTGGAGTGCTTTCACATTATGGGCAATAATATAGTACTGAACTTTGATAACCTACATTCTTTAGCTGTCCCAGCATTTTTGAGGTATGCCACCATAGAAATGGACCCAAAATGGCAAAATACACACTACTGTATATTTACGTTAGCAAGCATTCTAGAACCAAATTGAGAGTCCCGTGTGACTTTTTTTATTATTTTGTAATCTAATGCTACTTTTACACTAGAGCACTGAATATGGATCTTAGTCTATAATTTTTTTCAATATTTAGTTAGTTAAACTCACTGCACAGACAGTGTGACCGGACTTCATAAGTGCGCGCGCTCTAACCGAAAGCAGGAGACTCATCTCTATTAGCAACCTCTCGCAACACAACCTCTCCAATGCGGCGCCTCACAAAATTTGCAAACAAGTCATATGAATCACATTTATTTTCATTTGACAGTAACGGAGGAACGCCGCAAAATGTAGTGAAGAGTAATGATTTTTTTCTAATAATTTACTTGAGTAAAAGTAAAAATACACATTTTTAAATTTACTCAAAAAGTACACGTTACCTAACAATTTTACTCAAGTAAATGCAACGAAGTAAATGTAATTTGTTACTACCCACCTCTGTATACCACAGAAGCATATTCTATATTCGCTGTGATTACAGTCATGATTAATGAAAGTGGTTGTACAGGTTTTCCCAAAATGAAATGGGCGATGCACATACCCTAAATCTTAAGGGTATGCGAACTTGAATGTGGCTTTTTTTGTTCTTGTTATGTAGTTGAGAAAGCAAATTTGACAAGCTGCCAATCATCTTTCAAGCCTGCAGTTCTTCTTTGGTGCTTTATCAAAGCAAGTTGTTGATTGTAGTCAAGTACTGTAACTCCTGCAGGGCCATAAGGTTGAGTCACTGACTGAGGTTTGAGCAGTTTGTAACGTCAATGGGGCGTGGAGGCACAATCCCTGATTCAAAAAAGCAAGGAGAGGCCCAAGGTGTTTTCATGCTTATGCTTCCATCTGTTGGCTTTGTGCCCAGAGAGCTGGAGGCAACGAAAGAAAACTTCTGAGAAATATAAGAGTCTGTGATGAAGATCTTTCACACACTATCAGATCTCCTGTAGTTCATTCTTGGCTCTGATATCAGACACTGGAATCGTGAGTGACTGTGAAAGAAACTCCTCGTAGATGAACATACTTTCAAGCAGATTACTCTTAAAACGTATATATATATATATATATATATATATCTATACATATATCTATATATGTATATATATATATAGCAACAAATTAACAAAGCTGTACATAATTGTATCTGACATATTTCTATGCCCACAACTCAAAAGCTCTATGCTTAAAGAAATTGAAAGGTTTCTCACTAGTAATTACAACTTGATAGTGGCATTCACTTGATTAGGTCAGATTATCTGAAATATAATTGTTGGTCTGGTCTAAGCCAACAGAAGGTCCAATTAAGCACAACTCACACACAATTTTCAACAGCTGTTTGACTGAGCTTTAAACACTGTCTGTCCATCTCAATCACTGCAAATCACTAGTTATGGCCAATCACAAGCAAATCATTTTTTAACCAGATCTTCTAAGTGAACCTGTTGAACCAGTTTACCAAATCAAACTGAATTGTTTAAAAAGGCTTGAGTCTCCAGTAAGATCTTATTCACAAAATACTTACTTTTTAACATGCCTGATACCGCCTATGATTCAATTAATCTTTATTTCTATAGCACTTTTACAATATAGATTGTGTCACAGCAGCTTAACATAGAAGTTCTAGTAAAATGAATCTTGTCAGTCTAGATTTTAGAGTTGAAGTTTAGTTTAGTTTCATTCAGTGTAGTTTAAATGTCAGTGCTGAAAGTCCAAACACTGAAGAGCAAATCCACCAATGTGCAGTTCCACAAATCCCAAACCAAGCAAGCCAGTGGCGACAGTGGCGAGGAACAAACTTCACCAATTGATGAAAGTGAAGGAAAAAAACGAGGAAAAAAAACAGGTTCATTTGTGCACAATTTCTCCTCTGGGCAAACTTCTTGTGCAGAGCTGCAGTCCAGGTGCTGGAGAACTCTGAACGTCATTCGTGGAGAAGCTGTAGGGCTAAGTAGGTTACCGGTTGGTGTTCAGGTTGGCCTACGGGATCAATGTGGAGACTTATTGGTCACTGGGGTCTTTCAGGAATCAGTCTCAGGCTCTTCACTCCCTCATGAGAACCACAACATCTGCTCAGGATTTGGCCTGATCCATGATTATGGAGACCCCGGGAAAAGGAGAAATAGCCTAATATAAGTTTAGATGCCATTTAAATTATAATGTCATTTGGGATGTGTTCCCAGCTCTGGTTGCCATAATTAATGCAGCTTAATAATCCTTTAGAGGAATTGAATTTCAAATCCTTATGACTCAAAATAAACTAATTGTTCAAGTTATTCAGTTACTAGAATAGTATACTGAGATCAGATCTGAGATATTAAATATCAATGCAAAAATTAAGTGCTGTAAATGAAAATAGCAGTTATTTAACTAAACAGAAACAACCACATAAAGCATAAGTATTTCTAACAAAATGCCTGATGCATTAAGACAGGATGAGTGTGTCCTGCAGGTGGTTGCCAAGCATTTCTCACAGGTGAGTGAAGGCCTGGTTTCACCATCAAGAATAGATGCAAAGTTTTTTCGGACCAAGTATTTATGGTAGAAGATGTGCTTTTAGCAATGGGAGATATTGTAGGGCATGAAAATATAGTATCTGCCTTTGAATAAGGCTGTGGTATTGTTTCTTAAAGATGAGAAACACGTTAACAATCTTGTGGAAAATTGAATTTTTGTTTCTGACACCCTAGTACAAGTATTGCCATTGCACACACCAGCTACTGAAGTAACAATCTCAAATGTGCCTTCTTTTATTTCCAATGAGCAAGTTGTAAAGGAGTTGAATAGCTTTGGAAACTTTGCTTGTTCTGTCAAAATGGTTCCGTTTGGGTGCAAAAATGTTGCTTTAAAAAAATAATAAAAATCAGAAAACGAAAAGACAGAACAACAAAGAGCACAATAATCAAAGCAACGGCAGCCAAAACAAAGAAAAATGGCCTACAGTGGTGAAGGAGGTAGTGACTCCTGGGAAAAAAAACAAAACAACTGCATTAGGGTGACGTGGTGGCACAGTGGATAGCACAATCGCCTCACAGCAAGAAGGTTGCTGGTTTGAGCCTCGGCTGGGTCAGTTGGCTTTTCTGTGTGGAGTTTACATGTTCATAAACATGTCCAAAAGACAAGTCCAAAGACATGTGTTACAGGTAAATTGGGTAAAATTGACCTGTGTGTGTGTTGCAGCTGGAAGGGCATCCGCTGCTTAAAACATGTGCTTGATAAGTTGGCGATTCATTCTGCTGTGGCGACTCCAGATTAATAAAAGGGACTAAGCCTAAAAGAAAATTAATGAACAAATGACATTAATGGTGACAGTTCAGTATGGCAGGTGAACCCATCATTATTGGCTTTCCAACCAAGCAAAGTGTTGTTGGTTCAAGGTTAACATTAGAAGTGCCTTTATTTCAGCTATGAGAGCTGGTGATAATTCTGTATGCACAACTGTTTTGGAGCATAATGCGGCAGATAAGGAAAATGACTGTGTTGATTACAATGTAGATTTGAATGAGAGTGGCATGCAGTTGGAGGTGTTGTGGAGAATAAAAATAGTGATGAAAATATGGATGACTGATGATAATTGTTCAGGAGTTTAAGGAAATTGAGTAGTCAGTTGTGTATTCAGTATAAGAATATAATGTTTTTTAAGTTTAAAAGACATATTACATAGAGTGAGTTTCCTCAATAATCGCTTGTTCATCCACAGGTTTGAGAGAAATGTCCCAGAAGAAACACACACTGGAGAGGGGAAACATCCACAGAAGGCAAGTCAGGGAGTGGGTATGGTGAACCATCTGACATCAATTCCAGCCACTGACTTACTGTAATTGCTGGGGTTATATGGGGATCTGGTGATTGCTGGTTCAGGTGTGTCATATCAGAACTCAGGTGAATGTGCTCGAGCATGATGAGAGGTAGCAGGAGATGGGAAGTGATGATCGGTGCTGTGGGAACGTGATGGTGAGAGAGAATGGTAAACGGAGCAGCAGGAACGAGCCGTGGATGTGACAGCAATATTTTTCCTTGTTGTTTATCAGAATATAATTAAATTATAGTCAGTATTGTTTTAACACAATCTACTTTTAAAAGATCTTATCTGAATTTAACATTGCAGTTTATCAGACTATAATTAAATTATAATCAGTATTGTTTTAACACAATCTACTTTTAAAAGCTCTTATCTGAATTTAACATTGCTTTGTTGAAAGAAAAACAGTTTTATGAAAATTTATGAAAAAGTAATTTTGGGAGTGGGGTTTTAGAAAAGAAGATTTAAAAAATGTGTTACCGTGGTGGGAGTTAGGAAAGATTCAAATAAAAAATATTTTACCACATGAAATCTTTCATATTACATCTGGTATGATTTAGCATTCTGGTTAATCTTTAGTAGTCTATTTTAAGCACACAAAAAAAATCAAGATTAAGAATCATTATTGCAAGTGCGGGCCAAAGGTGCTTTGATAAGATCTTTTTTATGTCATTGCATGAGATGCTCCATATTCTTATTTCTTTAATTTAGAAAAACTGTCAAAACAACAAAATAAAATGTATTGTTTGAAGACCCCTGATGGACTAAAGACTTCTGATTGTTGACTCTGCAAGTGTTTGGACAGTGCTATTTCATATGAAGAAATAATGGATGCATTAAAACATGAAGACGGGTAGAGGCCCAGGAATTGATGGACTGTCTGTTGATTTTTATAAGTCTGTGTGGAATATCATTGAAAATTATTTTTATGAAAAGATTCAAGAATGTTTTAAAGAAGAAAAAAAAGCCTTCTTATAAGTCAAATAGCAGTTTTAACTCTTTTTTTTTTTAAAGAGAGATTTGAGTGATAATAAAAACTAGAGGCCTGTGTCTGTTTTAACCAAGATAATGGCCAAAGTGTTGGCTAATAGGTTAAAGACTGTACTTGGGGATTTAATACACCCAGACTAATCCTATTGTATCCCAGAAAGAACAAATTATGATTACATTTTCGAGGTAAGGGACATTTTAGATTAATCTAAATGATGTGAATGTTGTGCTTTTGTTTTTAGGTTAAGAGGAAGCTTTTGATAGAGTGGACCATGTTTTTTTATTTGAAACTATAAGTGCTTTTGGTTTTGGAAATATTTTTATTTCTTGGATCAACCTTTTATGCACGACTGCTTCTTAAAAATAGATGGCAGCTTAAATAAACCAGTAAGAGTATTTAAATGCATAAGACAAGGGTGCCATTTATCAGGCCAGCTTTATGCTTTGGCAGTGGAGCCATTACTGTTTATTAAGAGAAAAATTTTCTGGTTTGAAATTTGATGGTATATGCAATACATTTAAGGTAATAGATTGTGCAGATGACCTCACTATTTCAAAAAATCAAAGAGATGTTGATGTTGTTAAGAGCAGCATCTCTTTATTCGAGAAGGCTTCATCTGCAAAGTTGAATTGGATTTACACAAAGGCTTTTTGGTGCAATGAAAAAAAAATGAAAATGGAACATGGAAAAAACATGGTTATAAGTATTTAGGCATTTTTGGGGTTATGAATTGTATCAAAGCAATAATTGGGAAAATGTTAAAGGAAAAGTGTGTAAGATTATCAAAATGGATTTGGATTTTACCTCAATTTTATTTTAGGGGAAGAGTGCTGGTTATAAATATTCATGCCTCTGTACTATGGCATAAACTAATTGTGTTGAATCCACCAGATCATTTTATTAAAGAAATTCAAAAAGTGCTTGTAGATTTTTTTTCTGGAATGCACACCATTCCTTAAGAGAGGCAATACTGAATCTGCAATTAAGTGAGTGTGGTCAAGGCCTAATGGATATTTATATTAAAGAGCCCCTATTATACATTAAAAAGGGTCATGTTTCGGTTTTATGGGTCTTCAACAACATACTGATATGCATGCAAGGTCAAAAAACACTTTCATGGTCTTATAATATCATTTATTTTTACCTAATTATTCCAGCTACTTCCATATGAATCATTCAGCGATTCATTTGTTCTCAAAACCCCTCCTTAGCGCTAAGCTAATCTGCGCTGATTGGACCGATGACAGCTGTTGCCATTGGTCGACAGCATTCAGCGCGAGACAGTAAAATGCCCAGCGTGGTTTATCAAGCCCCCAGGTCGCCAACAATGGTATAGGATCCGATCGCAGCGGACGCTCGAAACATGCTTCAAAGTAAACTTACTAACACCACAGTAAACAGTACCCGGTTCTCAACAGTTATTCAGACACCTTAGCCCCGAAAGCAGTGCAGTTAAACACCACAAACTCATTTAAATCCGTAAACAAAGCAGCACGCGTCGCATTTTCAACGTGGCATTAGACGCGATATGGGAATATAGAGTTAATCTGATACAGTGTAAGCGGTTACAAGTAACAACACAATTAAATACATACTTTACACGCTAGAGAAAACAAGGAGGCAGCTATTTACTTATGAAATGTGTCATGGGCCAGCTCTGATTTCATTAATTATCTTTTATTTTGGAGCTTTTCTCCCTTCTCAGCTGTAGATCATTTCTATTTGCAACCATTGCTGTGGCACCTCTTTCGTGAAATGTTATGTTCTTAGGGCTTACCTGTACTCTGCTTTGCCCAGCCAGTGTGCACCAGCCCGAAGTTCAGCGTGCATTTGTTTGACTTGTGCCTAATAATTTGTTCTTATTTTGCACTTGTTACACCAAATTCTGTGACTATCGTATTCTGTGGCCCTAGTAGGCGCTGTTCTCACTGTTTGGCTTGAACTCGCTCCCACAGCATACATACTCTCACATGAATTCGCTGGAATGAACTGTTCAATATTAGTATATATAAAATCCCTTGTATTTCACACAGAAAAATTTAATGTTCTTTAAATGCAAACAGGTTAGTGCCGTTGAGTGCCTAATGTTCGCTGTCAATCATGTGACAGTATGTACGCTGTTTGCCTGTCTTGGGAGCAATTCAAGCCAGTGAGAACAGCGGTCACAGAATACGATGGTCACATAATTTGGTGTAAGGAAGAAACTAATCCATGAGCTGTGTACTGAAAGTTCATTGTAGGCATGTAGATGCTGAAGCACTTCTTTCCCTCACACTTCCAATAATATCCAGGTAAGCACAGCCTCTTCATGACTCATGACTTCAGCATCTGTTTGTCTTTCCTGCTGTGTTACTGGGCGGGGCCGCAGGTTAAAATTTTGTGGGTCTGCACGCGCGCAACCATTATGTTTCGTATCGACGTCACGCCGAAACGGCTAAAGACTCGTTATCAAGATTATTCATTTAAACCACTATGAGTTGACTCATTTTTTTAGATGAATCAATAGTTTTAAAAACTGTCCACTTTCAGATTTAGGCTTTAGCTGGATATTTCACTTCACTTAGAGCTGTGTTACACACTACATGGAAGGTCAATTTCAAAAACCCATAATAGGGGTTCTTTAAAGTCCAAAGAGGCTACTTGCAGACTGCACAAAAACTTCTTTACCAACAGTGAGCTGACTGATGTAACACAAGAATGGGTACTTGAAGAACCATTAGTTTATAATCCCTCTTTATTTAGTGAGATTTCAAAATCTAAGGGTATCTGCACAAGTTTGATCAAAGCGGAAATATGCAAAATATGCCATTTAGGAACAACGGATAGGTGGATTTCTGGAGAAAAACTTGCTGTGAAGATCAGTGTACACTCTTAAGTATTGTTGAAAAATTGTTATCTGAGGTTCAAAAGTTGTTTCCTGTAGTACCATTGCAAACAGAAATAATTAAGACTGTATTCCCTAGTATCAGTGTGAAAGTAAATTTAGAAGATTGGCTGGAGGATGATGCAAGATTACTTTCTTTTAAAATACAGCGCTTTGGTTGCTTTGATGATATATCTAAGAAGTCATTCTATTGTCTTTGTGTTAATTTTTTTTAAATTTGAGATCTTTAGGAGAAATTCCAGAAACCAAATGGGATAATTTTGGTGAAATGTGTACCTCTCCAAAAGGATGTTGGATGTCATTATATAAGGTACCAATTGAAAAAAGAAGTGGGAATTTACAATAGCGGATCTCTTATTGGATTTTGGATTTTAAAAATAATTTAAATCCTTTGCAAGGAGATTAATGTTTATCTTGTGGTCTTCCAAAAACAATGTTTCACCTATGTATTGGATGTTCAAGGCTTTTCAGGTTGTTTGGTATGTTAAAAGACTTGTGTCAAAATTTTGGGTTCATTTTTACAAATACTATTTTTATCTTTGGACCAAAATATAGTCTTAAATGAGAAAAAAAAATGTTTCGACAAATTTCCTATTTGGTAAAGCAAAACTGGCAGTATGGTTGACAAGAAAAAACAAAACGCTATTTGACAGCAATACTGATCATTTAAATTTGTTCAGAGCTTTGGTAAAAAGCACTGTAGATCATTATTGAATAAACTTCAAACTTTTTCAGCAGTAGGTGAGGAAGAGCTGTCTAAACTGATAAATTCATCCAAATCAACAATGTCTATGCTAGATCCTATACCGACCAAATTATTAAAACAATTGTTTTCAGAAGGTTCTGAACCTGTTCTTAGCGTTTTTAATTCATTACTACTTTTAGGATATGTTGCTTAATCTTTTAAACTAGCTGTCATTAAGCCTCTTTTTATTTTAGTTAATGAAAAGGCATCATACAGATCAAAATTACACTGTGGGGTACCACAAGGCTTAGTTCTTGGTCATTTACCTGTCACACTATATATGCTACCACTAGGCGATTTAATTAAAAAACATTTTTTATTGTTTTCAACTGTTATGCTGATGATACACAACTTTATATCTTCTCTCAACCTTCTAATTTGTATGAATTTACAAAATTAACTGATTGTAGAGCTGATTAAAAATTGGATGACTAATAACTTCTTATTACTAAATTCAGATAAAACTGAGGTCTTACTTATTGGCCACAAAAACACTGTCACTTGATGGATAGTTTAGTCCTCATCTTCAGTCCAAAATTTGGGGGTGATTTTTGATAGCAATCTCAAGCATCTGTAAAACTATTTTTTCATCTTAAAAAATGTTGCCAAACATGTTCTTTCATCATTGCATTGGCTCACTATTAAATATTGTATAAATTAAAAATATATATAATAATGACTACCTACAAAGCCCTGAACGCCTTAGCTCCCCAATATTTGAGGGAGCTCCTGGTGTAGTTTAGCTCCTCACGTACACTACACTTAATTAATTCTAGATAATTTATTATTCCCAGAATATCAAAATCAACTGTAGGTGGTATATATTGTTCATACCTGGCACCTAAACTCTGGAACAGCCTTCCTAGCACATTTTGGAAAGCAGACACACTCGTTTAAAACTAGATTAAAGACACATCTCTTTGCATTAGCATACACTTAAAACACAAATGCTTTTAAAATCTAAATCCTCTCAAGGATTGTTAGCCTGTGTGGAGAGCATGAGACTGATTCCTGTAAGACCCCAGTGACAGATGAGTCTTCACATTGATCCTAAAGGGCCAGCCTGTACAAAAGCCAGTGACCTTTTCCACCTGCAGTTTCTCCATGATGGACATCCAGCGTTCTCCAGTGCCTAGACTGCAGCTCTGCACATGAAGTTTGGCCAGAGGAGAAATGGTGGTGCCCAATTGAGCCTGGTTTCTCTCAAGGTTTTTTTTTTTCATTCACTTTTGTCAATTGGTGAAGTTTGCTTCCTAGCTGCTGTCGCCACTGGCTTGCATGGTTTGGGACTTGTGGAGCTACGCACAGGATGGATTTGCTCTTCAGTGTTTGGACTTTCAGCTGTGAAAATTAAACGCCACTGAACTAAACTAAACTGAACGTAAACTCTGAAAACTGGACTGACAGTTTCAATTTACTATAATCTTCTATAGAAATAAAAATTAATTGAATTAAATATGACAAACCATTGTAAAGCCTGTCCCTGGACACCTGTAAAATTTAAGCAATCTATGAGGATATCATGGTCAATAGTGTCAAATGCAGTACTGAGATAAAGTAAAACTAGTAATAAGATGCAGCCTCTGTCAGCAGCTAAAAGTAAAAAATGTTTAACGTAGAAAGGAGTATAATTGGGCAGAATGTTAGTTTTTTAGACATAAATTGAAGATTTGAACTAGGCCTACAATTAGCTAAGCTGCTGGGGTCCAGTTGTGGTTTCTTAATAACAGGCTTAATGACAACATCTAGCTTCATAGGGTTAGGAACATGGCCTGAAGATAAAGAAGAGTTGATAACGTTAAGAAAAGGTTCTACTACAGGTCTCAACTCTTACTTTCAGTAATTTTGTTGGAACTGGGTCTAATATACATGTTGCTGGTTTAGACATATTTATAAGTTTATCTAGCTCTTTTTGTCCTATGATTTTGAAGCTCTGTAGATTATTTAGATTTAGTAGAATGTTTATTTAATCTGAATTATAAGACAGTTTAACATCTATTTTTAAACCCCATATTCGTTTAGGAGGCTCATCTGTGCATGTTACATATATATATATTTATTAACATTAAATTTGCAGACTTTTTGACTTCTTGGAAATAATTTGGGAGGCTAGTACAGAATTTTAATTTTTGAGTGAACTATTTAATATTTAGTGCATGAGATTAAAAATTATTACAGTATTTAAATGGTTATGTGAACTGTGTGTGCATGATAAAGCAGCTTTGAATAAGCCACCAATAGCAGTCAAACAGAGCCTGATATTTGAGTAATGTTCATTCATTTTCATTTTGGCTTAGTCCCTGTATTAATCAGGGGTCGCCACAGCGGAATGAACTGCCAACTTATCCAGCACGTTTTACACATTGGATGTCCTTCCAGCCGCAACCCAACACTGAGAAACACCCATACACACTCTTTTACACACTTAATCAATTCCCCTATAGCGCATGTCTTTAAACTGTGGGGGAAAATGGAGCACCCGGATGAAACCCACGCAAACACCGGGAGAACATGCAAACACACAGAAATGCCAACTGACTCAGCTGTGGCTCGAACCAGCGACCTTCTTGCTGTGAGGTGATCGTGCTACCCACTGTGACACCATGACGCCCCTGTGTAATGTTAATCTTCAAAAAATGTTTGAAAAATTTCGGGATTTTGCCTATAGTATGTTTAATAAGTCAAACATTTGAAGTGTGTGTAAACAGGAAGCACACACATATTTGCAGCAGAGACATTTATTCAATGTTTCAGTCCTGGGCTGTACTGTGTAATCAAGTCAGGCCTCCTACACTCATGGCTGGGTCAAGAGCTGACATATCGCTGCCTCCTCTTCACTCATTGACTCCTCATCTTCATCATCCCACCACTCTGCACTTCAGAAGCTCACCATTGTCCCGCCAAGGCCGTCAGCAGAGAACAAACACCCTCCTCCACACACCCATCAAGCTCTTCATATTCCACACTGCCGGATAGAAGAATTAAACAAAAGTAAACAAATTTAACAAATATAATGAAACTCTTATTCATTATATCCATAGAGAAATTAATAAATCTTTTATTACAAACCTAACATGATATCTGATGTATAATGGGATATTGTTTTCGTACTTCACATTGTAAATGCTTGCATGCTTCAAATCAAAGTTGTCTATGTTGAGATGCATCTCAGAGCTGGATAATTTAATTAGGGTCTGTTTACAGACATATTTTTTATCAAAATCCCTATGGATAGAAGGAATGGAAAGAAAATTTCCAAGACCAGGAAAAAAGAACATCACTGTTTTGCTCTGTGGCATTTTGAAATGACATTTCCTCACAAAGATTTTGAAGGTAACCACAAAGGATTGTGGTGAAAATTAAAATTGTGGTGAAAATTCTTGTGGTTGCTATGGAACATACAGTATAACAATTGTGTTTTTTCTAGTAGGCAGCATTTTACTGACGAGGCCAATTATAATTTTTTTATCCTTTAAAATGATTGTATATCATGAGTTGTGAATTATGGTACATATTGCCAGTTGTTAACCGTTAATCTCTGTGTAATATGGAAGTTTTTTCCATATTTAACTGCTTCAGTACAGACAAGCCGAGTCAAAGTGACAGCAATTAGACACATTCCACAAATGCCTCGTCATCCCACAATCCTGCAGGGCAAATAGGGAGTTCTCATTCACATACTGTATGTGGTACATTTACTGACTTATCCACAACCTAATGGCTTCCCGTCATGGGGATAATTCTTTTTAAATGGAAAAAAGAAATTTCATTGATTTGAATTGAAGGGGGGGGCAGTAACTGCTTCATTCCGGACGTCATTCAGGGATGTAATTGTAGACCTACCTAGGTCTATAACACATTCACACACATGCATCCAGAAATGTGAAGTCAAACACAAAACCTGCACATCTGTAGATTAGAATGTGTATCCACGCAAAGAGAGCTGAACACGTGTAGAACGCCTGGTTTATTTTTTTTTCTAAGCGCAAACACAAATATGTTAATGCAACTGCTCAAATCTGCCACACCGAGTCTCAAGCGCTGTTTTTCACTTGCAAATCTACATTTCGCGCTCTCGTTCTTTTGCACCAAACATCACTGTGATATTTGGTGCAAAAGCGACTTGTGTATCTGCCAATCAAAACTCGGGCTTTACCTTGATATCAGAGAAATTCAGTCAATCAGAAGAGGCTTCCTTTACCTTGGTTAGCCATAGAAAGAGCTTGCGAGGAAAACTGACCTCCTGAAAGCAGCAGTCTAGTTAAGGTACGTTTTCATTGCTTCTTTTTTATAAAACCACTCCTAGTTGTACAGTTTGTTTTTAGTTTAAATATAGCTGTTAGTGATGGTATTCATAGCTAGGATAGCAATCCTTTGTTTTTACGAAAGGTAACGTGGCTATCTTACCCTAATGTGAAGTTCGCTATTCAGTCTTTTCATATAATATGACCCTGTAAATTAAACAATTTAATGCATATATTTATTTTAGAAAAATGCAGATCAGGGTGCGTCTTCGCAAGTGAGCAAAACCAATAAATTGAGGTTTTATAGTTGCACATTCTGACTTTCTCCTTTTAATAATATAATTTCAGAAAAATATTATTTTCAAATTCTACATAGGGAAATCATATTAGCAGCCAAAGACTATCAAAGTACAGCACCATCCACTGTCAATTAAATAATGCTAATGATGTTTTGAAGTCATACTGTAATGCAATTTTAGACTGAATATTTAAAGTACCATGGTAATTTGTTTTGGTGTTACTAACATTATTTTATGAATGGATCTTTAGAGAAACTGTTATACAACAGTTGTAAAGTAATTTGAATGTTGTTAACAAAAGACAATAATAAATACATGGACACAAGATATATGTGGATGTAACGGGGAGTCTGAGACAATGTTAGAATCCATATGCAGAAGTTTATTAAGGGGCTTAGGCAGAGACATCAACGTATAAACAAGCAAATAGTCAGCAACAGGAAAGCAGTCTAATCCAATCGACAAACACAGGGGCAAATTCAGAGAACGTAGTGATAATGCAGGCAGGAGTTCAGTACAACAACAATCAGTCCAAATCAGATCAAAAGGTCAAAGACAGAGAACGTACGTGATCAAGGCAGGCAGGGTCTTACACAGGATAGCAGTCATGGAGTCACTTGGAACAAACGCTTGGCAAGGCAGGTAAACTAGCAATACTTCGCAAGGAAGCATGGCCTGAGCTCTCACTGTAATAAAGCACAAACAGGAATTAACCACAGAGGGAGCGGAGCTGAGTCAGTAGTTGGGTGAGGGCTCCCTCTGCTGGGGTGGCGTTACAGAACCACCCCCCCCCCCCCCCCAGGAGCGACTCCTGGAGCTTGACGTGGGTGCCCCCGCGGTCTGGGAGCTGGTTGGTCTGGTCTGGCTTGATGAAACTCCTCGATGAGGGAAGGGTCAAGAATGTCCTTGCCAGAAACCCATGATCTCTCTTCAGGTCTGTATCCTTCTCAGTCCACCAGATATTGGAGCTGACCCCCTCTTCCTCTCGAGTCCAGCAACACATTTATCCTGTACACCGGATTTCCATCAATGTCCAATGGTGGGGGTGGTTCTGGGGCCTCCTGGCCGGGGTCAGCCTCTAGGTGGACCGGTTTGAGCAGGAATACATAGAAGGAGGGAGATATACGATAATTAGCAGGAAGCTTTAACTGGTAAGTCACTTCATTTATTTGCTTGAGGATTTTGAAAGGACCCACGTACTTTGGACTGAGCTTCCTGCTGGGTAGCCGTAGCTTGATGTCCCTTGTAGAGAGCCAGACCCGCTGTCCTGGTTGGTAGGGAGGGTATGGATGACATCAGCGATTGGCCTGGAACTTCTGTGTTCTTACGGCCCGCTAAAGACGGACATGGGCACTGTCCCACATTTTATAGAAGACACAAACAAATGGATTGCAGATGTCCTAAAAGTTGATATTAGGCCACAGTAAGATGGACTTCCAGTACTACTTCTGCAATACTGGGAATTAAAGCTGAATGTGAAGCACTGTTAGCAAAAGCTGCAGCAATGAAAAAGAGAGAAGCAATAGAACAGGAAGAAACTCGCTTGAGAATCAGAAAAGAGCAATTGGAGCTTGAAACTAAACTTGCTGCTTCAGATGCCAAACTGAAGGTGTACGAAGAATTTGAAGATATTCATGAATCTAAATGTGTTTTATCAGAGCTACTTTCAGGACCCAGATTTGAACCCCTGATGTTTTATCAAAAAAAAAAAAAAAAACACGAGGTAGATGACCATGTGCATCATGGAACTGGTAAACCACCTCATACCTTCAATCCAAAGCCAGCCACTGAAATTGGTTCTTCAGATAGAAGAAAGTCACTGTCAAGGTTTGATGTCGTCAGCAGCACGCCACATCTTAATCATCATGATCACACTGATTTTTCTACATAGTCTTCACGAAGTGTTACAGCGTCAAAACGAAGTCACTGAGATGCTCATTAAACAACAGAATTTGTCTCAACTCCCTCAAAGAGACATATCCATATTTACAGGAGATCCTCTGATTTACAGATCTTTAATAAGGGCATTCAAGCATGCTATCGACAGTAAGACAGACAGTCATCAAGACCGGCTGTACTACCTTGAACAGTTGATGAGTGGAAAGCCACTTGATCTCATTCGGAGCTGTGAGCACATGAAACCTGACAGAAATTATAAAGAAGCCAGAGAACTGCTTGATCGTCACTATGGAGATGAAATTACAATCGCTACAGCCTACATCAAGAAGGCTATGGAATGGCCTCAGATAAGGTTGGAAGACAGAAAAGGATTGAATGCTTTTGCCTTGTTTTTGGTAGGATGTTGTAACACAATAAATTATGTGGATTACATGGATATAATGAACAACCCTACCAACCTGAAGTCCATTTTATCCAAACTTCCATTCAAACTGAAAGAAAAATGGCAAAGTTATACTTACGACATTCAAGAAAGAACAAGAAAAAGAGCCAGGTTTCCTGATTTAGTGGAATATGTGTACCGACAAGCAAAGGTTGCCAATGACCCATTGTTTGGAGATATCCTGGACACTACTTTAAGTATTCAGGCAGCTCAAAAAAGCAACTAAGCATCAGAAAAAGTGAGTCTAAAAGAAGCAGCTTTGCTGTGAATGTGTCCGCTACCGAAAATAATGTCAGTAAAAGCCAACCTGAGAAGAAACGTTTTGCAGCCAAGTCAGCAAGCGTGTTTCAAAGTCCCTGTCTTTACTGTCTGTAGAACCATGCACTGAATGTGTGCAACAAGATTCGAGTGCAGCCTCTGAAAGAAAGAACGAAGACGAAGGGTCTTTGTTTTGGGTGTCTGACAGCAGGTCATATGTCCAAGGATTGTAAAAAAAAAAGGGCTTCTTGTCCAGATTGTTCATTTAAGCACCCAGCTATTTTGCATGTTGTTAAGGAAGATGCAACATCAACGAACAACAGTGCAGATGACAGGTCAAAGCACGAGTGAAGTCACAAGTGCTCTTGTGTTTGCAGGGTGCAGAAACAGTGACCATACTGGGGCCGGGAACAGTGATTGTATACTTCCCATCGTACCTGTGCAGATAAAAGACAAGAAAGACAATCAAGACCTATGCTTTCCTTGATCAAGAAAGTACCGCGACTTTCTGCACATAAGAGTTGGCAAAGAAGTTGAATATACGGGGCAGAAAGACAGAGTTCCTGCTTCATACTTTATCACAAGAACAGAAAGTAAATAGCTATGAACTTACAGATCTGGAGGTGTGTGGCTTAGAGGAGCAAGATTACATTCAGCTTCCCAATGTGTATACTCAGCCAGATATACCTGCAAAAAAGCCCAACATCCCACAGAAAAAAGATCTGGAGAAGTGGTCCTACCTGAGTCGAGTCCATTTCCCAACAATTGAATCAGAAGTTGTTCTGCTCATTGGTGTCAATGCATATAAAGCCATGGAGCCATGGGAGATTATTAATAGCCAGAACAATGGACCATATGCTGTGAAGACAGCTCTTGGCTGGGTTGTTAATGGGCCAATCAGCAGATGCCAAGAAAAGGAATTAGATGATGACAAAAGACAAAATTTCCTTGTCAATCGTATCTCTGTAATAAGCATCGAGGACATGCTGATGAAGCACTATAAATCAGATTTTCCAGAAAGAGGATGTAACAACAGACGAGAACAGTCGCAACATGACAGACAGTTCATGCATATGGTGACAACATAAGCTCAGCTTGTGGATAGTCACTTCTGCATTAAGTTGCCTTTGAAGGATGACAAGGTGAAGATGCCATTCAACCGTGGTATTGCTGAACAGAGGCTTAACTCTTTGAAGAGGAAGTTTAGTAAGAAAACAAATTTCTTTGAAGAATACAAGGCTTTTCTGGAAAACATACTGGAAAAGGGCTATGCAGTAAGGATTCCAAAAGAACAGTTGGTTCGCTGTGATGGAAGGGTGTGGTTCATACCACATCATGGGGTTTACCATCCAAAAAAGGAAACTCAGAGTCGTCTTTGACTGTGCGGCCAATTACCAAGGTGTGTCGCTAAATGACTAGTTGTTACAAGGGCCTGACTTAACTAACACTCTCATCGGAGTATTGTTTAGATTTAGACAGGAGCCCGTAGCCATGATGGCAGATATAGAGTCCATGTTTTACCAGGTGCGGATTCCAGACACTGACGCGGATATTCTGCGCTTTCTCTGGTGGCCAGCTGGTAATCTTAATGTGGAAGCAGAAGAGTACAGAATGTGTGTGCACTTGTTCGGTGCTACATCATCTCCTAGTTGTGCATCATATGCGTTAAGCAAAACAGTGGAGGATGCAGCATCAAAGAGTACCCCAGAAGCCACACAGACAGTCCTCAAGAACTTCTATGTGGACGACTGTTTGAAGTCAGTAGTCACAGAAGATAAAGCCGTTGCTCTTGTGAGGGAGCTGATGACGTTGTGCGCCAGTGGTGTTTTCTATTTGACCAAGTGGGTCAGCAACAGCAGAGCCCTGCTGGGATCTATTCCTGACCACGAACGAGCAGCTAAAGACAAAGATCTCGTTTTGGAGCATGATGAGTTACCAGTGGAAAGGGCATTAGGTATGCAATGGTGCACAAGTTCTGACAGCTTCAGGTACAAAATAAATGCCAGACAAGCCATGCACAAGATGGGGCATTTTATCTGTAGTCAGTTCGGTGTATGACCCAATAGTTTTTTTTGGCACCACTCCTACTACCCATCAAGCTCATTTTAAGAGAACTCTGTCAAGAGAAGAAAGGTTGGGATGAAAAAATCCATGAGAAGGAACGAAGGACATGGATGAAGTGGCTGACAGACTTAGACAAAAGTTTCAGAATTCCGTCTGAACAGATGTTTCAAACCCCCTGCATTTGGTCACACAAATGCTGCTCAAATTCACAATTTCTCAGATGCTTGTCAAGATAGATGTGGCGTTGTGTTGTATCTCTTGCTGACAAATGACCAGGGTGAGAAACATGTATCATTCTTGATGGGAACGTCCGGAGTCGCTCCACTCAAACAGATCACGATCCTGAGAGTTGAAGTTGACAGCACCAATGGTTGCAGTCAAGATTGATCGGATGTTGAAAGAGGAACTTGAAGTTCCCCTGATGGAGTCGGTCTTCTGGACGGATAGTACAACAGTACTAAAATACGTTGTAAACGATGCCCTTTTTTTTAAAAGACGTTTGTAGCCAACCGTGTCTCTTTCATTAGAGAAGCGACTACCTCTTCCCAGTGGAAGTATGTCAACACCTCACAAAACCCAGCAGATCAGGCCTCCAGAGGCTTGAAGATCCAGAGCTTCATGGAAAGTAAGAGCTGGTTTCAGGGTCCTAGTTTCCTGCTAAAAAAAGTTGAATGGCAAACAACCTGAACAGTGGCCTTACTTGATGAAGATGACGTTGAGGTGAAGACATCCGCTGCAGTAACAGGCACAAACTCAAACGAGTGCACAGATCCACTGAATCAGCTCTTTGAATATTACTCTAGTTGGCATAAGTTGAAAAAGGCAGCAGCTTGGATTTTGCAATTTAAAAAGACGTTGAGGCACCTAAGCGAGAAGAGAAAAAGAGTTTGAGCAGAACATACATCAGAAAGAGAATGATCCAGAGAAATTCAGATCTACAGTCAAACCGCAAATGGTGACGTACAAGAAAAACCTGGAAAAAATACTTACCATGAAATATCTATCCAGAGCTGAAATTGAATTGGTTAAATACAGTCAGAGACAAACCTACATGGAGGAGATACAAGCTTTGCAGTTGGCAGGTTCCTGTGTGAAAAGGAACAGTTCTATCATCAAACTGGATCCATACTTGCAAGAGGTTGTGTTGAGAGTAGGAGGACGTTTAAACAGATCGGCAATGCCTGAAGAGGCCAAACATCCTGCCATTCTGCATAAACAGCAGAGATTAGCTCACCTCATTTTCCACCACATTCATCAAGAGTGTGGACATGGAGGTAGCAACCACGTCTTAGCCATATTGCGACAACGGTATTAGATACCAAGAGCCAATGCAGCAGCAAGAAAAGTGATATCAGAGTGCAATCTCTGTAGGAGACTGCATGCAAAGAAAGGAGAACTGAAACAGGCGGATCTGCCTCAAGACCGTCTGCTCCATGACAAACCGCCCTTCACCAACACGGGTGTAGACTATTTTGGACCTTTCGAGGTCAGAAGAGTACATGCAAAAGTTAAGCGTTATGGAGTGCTCTTCACATGTTTAACTGTCAAGGCAGTGCATATAGAAGTAGCCCATTCTCTTGACAGAGATTCATGTATTAATGCCATACGGCGCTTTCAAGCCAGAAGAGGTCAAGTGTCAATTGTTCGTTCCGACAATGGCACCAACTTTGACGGTGCTGAACGAGAGCTGCGTGAGGCATTGGCAAAATTGGATCAGTCTCGCATCAACGAAGCCATGATGAAAAAAGGTGTGCAATGGATTTTTAACCCACCTGCTGCATCTCACCAAGGCAGTATCTGGGAGCGTCAAATCCGTACAGTGAGAAAAGTTCTGAATTCTTAGATGATGAAGGACTACACACTCTCTTATGCGAAGTTGAGAGCATCATCAATGGGAGACCTTTAACCACAAACACAGAACACCCCAGTGACCTCGAGCCGCTGACGCCGAACGGATCTGTTCTGGCGAAGGTGGACTCACGAATACCTATTACTTTTGCAAGAATGACAAAAATGACTCAGCTTAAAGCAAAGTTTCGAGGTTGGAGATGTTGTCCTTGTCGCAGATTTATTCCTGCCAAGAAACTCCTGAATGTTAGGCAGAATTATGAGGGTGATGCTCGACTCCAAAGTCTGAAGTTCAGACGAAGAACAGCATCATTCAAAGACTCATAAATAAACTTTGTATCAGTTGAATAGTCTGTGAGAAGTATTTGGTTGTTGAATACTTACCAGTTAATGTTTACCTATACTTTCCTAAGAAGAGTAGAATGTTCTTGCTAAAAGGAATTAAGAACGTGTTAAATATAAGAGTGTAAATGACTTCAGTTTAGATTTAAAGTTGATAATTGATATGTTAAGGACTAGTCAATTAAAGTTAAATTAAACTTTAATTAAAAATTAAAGTCAATGAAGCCATTTCTATGGAAGTAATAATATTTTGAGTTTATTTAGTAAAATCTGAGAAAAGGCTTGTGTTGCAAATAAAACGTAGAAATTGGAATGTAAACAGTTAACCAGTGATGTAGCATAACGTAATTTGATTGACTGTTAGATTTAGAACCCCGCAAATCAGTCAGAAGCCACTGGACTTTTGAGCAACACAGTCTTTTGACCTATGCAAACTGCAAAGTTAATTTGTAAGAAAAGTATCCTAAGTTTTTTTCATGCTTTAAGATTTACAATTAAACAGTCAATCGAAGAACTTTGAATTCAAGACTTTTATTCACTGACGCATTTGTGTTGAGTAAAAAAAAAGAACTCTAAAGTCTCAAGCTAGTGAGTCGGCTTATTGCGCTCACAGTGGTTTGAGGAGCCCTGACGGTAATTCCTTGAGTGTCTTTGACTGGGCGCAGACTTGGCATGACTTGACGTAATTTGTAATATATTTACTCATTTGTGGCCACCAGAAGGAGTTTTGAACTAGGTGGATCGTTTGAGATATACCTGGATGACCTGCACAGATGGATGTATGGACCCATTGCATGACTCGTTGATGTAATATGGTGGGTACGTAGTTCTTGTTGGGTGGACACTGTGGGGGTGAAGCTTCATTTTGTTGTTCTCTTTGTAGTTCCTCCATAATGTCTTAATGATACTGGAGCCATGACTACTGTGGGAGGAAGTATGGTTTCTTGGGTGTTAATGTTGCTAGTGCGGGATTCATAATGATGAGATAAAGCATCTGCCTTGCAGTTCTTACTTCCTGGTCTGTAAGTGACTGTGAACTGGAACCTGGTGAAGAAAAGGGCCCATCGGACTTGTCAGGGGTTTAGGTGTTTCGCACTCTTTATATATTCTAGGTTCTTGTGATCCGTGATGACTTGGAACGGATGAATGGCTCCCTCTAGCCAATGCCTCCACTCAGAAATAGCTTCCTTCATTGAAAGTAGCTCCTTGTTTCCTACATCATAATTGCGTTCTGCAGAGGTGAGCTTTCTAGAAAAGAACGCACATGGGTGCAATTTACCTGGTGTTCCGTGTCTCTGTGATAGTACTGCTCCAATACCCAGATCTGAGGCATCCACCTCCAGGATGAACGGTGAGTTAGGGATATTATGTTTGGTAATGAGGTTTTTGCTGATGATAAAGCAGCTCCTGAATCGATCATTATCATTAATCGATCAGTACTTTACTGCTGAGAACTGAAAAGTGCTCCATATTTACCATGGCTGGTTTGCAGGTTTTGTGGGGGCATCCTAAACCTTGATGACCCGACTCACCACAGTAATAGCACAGGTTAAAGCGGTGACGTCGTTCTCTCTCCTCTTCAGGTAAGAGTGAGGACTGTTTCGTTCAATGGGATGCATGAATCGGGTGAATTTGTGAACATTGGCATTTCTCCGAGGTCGGGGTGCTTGTCTCATGAAATTATCAATCTTGATAGTTAATTTGACAAATTCAGGAAAAGATAATTCATCATCTTTACAAGCCAACTTTGAAGTTGACTGTTGACTACGGACAGCAGACTGCGGTGAAACGTTGCTTTTAAAGCCACATCATTCCATCCACTTCATGCAGCTATCGTTCTGAACTCAATAGCGTAATCAGCAGCCGATCTGTTTCCTTGTTTCAAGTTTATCAGTTGGTTAAAAACTTTTCCTTTTCCATCATCTAGATATTCAAAAATTTCACGGATCTGTTAAATGAAATAGTCAAGTGAAGTTTTTACCTGAGTATCAGAATCCCATACTGCTGCTGCCCAGTCAATCGCTCTTCCAGTCAACAGCGTCATCAAAAAGGCACATTTCTTCTTCTTTAAATTAAAATTTTCACCCTGGTGCTCCATATAAATCTTCACTTGACGTAGAAAGCCTTTACATTGATCTGCATTGCCATCAAACTTATCAGGAATAGCAAAGCTTACTGTTTTCGGAGTGATGGGAGGAAGTGCCCGGATATAGTGTGTCAAATGTTCGTTGATCGACTGTAGTTGCATCAATTGTTCCTGATAGCCCCTTAGCATTTCACCTTGACATGCAACTGTAGATTGCAGATTTGAAACTTCCGCTAGATTAATGGTTGGCGAAGTATTCTGTAACGGGGAGTCTGAGACAATGTTAGAATCCATATGCAGAAGTTTATTAAGGGGCTTAGGCAGAGACATCAACGTATAAACAGGCAAATATTCAGCAACAGGAAAGCAGTCCAATCCAATCGACAAACACAGGGGCAAATCCAGAGAGCGTAGTGATAATGCAGGCAGGAGTTCAGTACAACAACAATCAGTCCAAATCAGATCAAAAGGGCAAAGACAGAGAACGTACATGATGAAGGCAGGCAGGGTCATACACAGGATAGCAGTCATGGAGTCACTTGGAACAAACGCTTGGTAAGGCAGGTAAACTGGCAATACTTCGCAAGGAAGCATGGCCTGAGCTCTCACTGAAATACAGCACAAACAGGAAGTAACCACAGAGGGAGCGGAGTTGAGTCAGTAGTCAGGTGAGGGCTCCCTCTGCTGGCGTGGCAATACAGTGGAATACCAAAATTGCATGAATCTGAATAATTTTAATCTGTCTCTTCAATTTATCCTTGCAGGTGGATCACTCAGGTGTAAAACTCAGATGTCCACATCTACACTCCTCATGCTGTGTTCACACCAGACGAGAAAGAAGCGTCATGCGCGAGTGATTTACATGTTAAGTCAATGCAAACGCGCAAATAGACATCCTGCGGCGCGATACGCGCGAATTGAGCGTTTTGCACATTTGACGTGCTTAATGAGTGAAACGATTGAGTTCAAAAATCTGAACTTCTGCGGACATTCACGCCGTGTTAACCAATCAGGAGCTTGCTCTTGTGGCGGCATGATTACGACGTAGCGCCTGTTGTTGGTGTCCCGGGGGAAAGTCCTCCTGCCTACACCGACAAGTTCATTAAACTGGGCTCGGCTCAGTCAGAAGCACTGCACTGCTGAATGCTTCCATCATCCAGGTTAAGTTTCTGGAGAGGTTTATGAGCTCACAGAGCTGGGTGCACCTCTGAAAAGATCTAGTGGCTCCAAACGAATCAACACAGTTTTTCATAAAGCACATAAACAGTTATTTTATCAATAAAATCCATATTAGCCATTTAGCAACAAAGCTACAGTCACCGAGTAGACAGAAGCCCTGCCCATGATGTGAATCCGCGTCTGTTCTGAAGTGAATTTGATGCGCAAATGAAGCGGATTTGACGCACGTATAAAGCGAGTAAACTCAAATGTTCACGCGTCTATTTATGCGCATATAGTGTGATTTATCCGCGTGTTCCGCATCTGGTGTGAACACAGCATCAGATATCCACATCTGCACTGATCAGACGTCCGCATCTGTACTAGCTGACTGCAGATGTTAATTCAATGAAGTCATCAATCACCAACTGCTGTGTTATGGAAACATATTAACATTTATTGTGACAGAAGCATTATAAATAATTATAAATCATTAATTAATTCATTTTCTTTTCAGCTCAGTCCCTTTATTAATCTGGGGTCGCCACAGCGTAATGAACCGCCAACTTATCCAGCATGTTTTACGCAGTGGATGCCCTTCCAGCTGCAACCCATCACTGGGAAATGTCCATACACACTCATTCACACACACACACTTGTACTCTACGAACAACTTAGCTTACCCAATTCACCTATACCAAGTCTTTGGACTTGTGGGGGAAACCGAAGGACGCCAACACAGGGAGATTTTGCAAAATCTACACAGAAACGCCAACTGACCCAGCCGAGGCTTGAACCAGCGACCTTGCTGTGAGGCAAACGTGCTACCCACAGCACTGTGATTAGAAATCATTATAAAAATAACTCTTTATTTGAAAGTTTTAAATACATTTATGGTGACGTGGTGGCGCAGTAGGTAGTGCTGTCGTCTCACAGCAAGAAGGTCGCTGGTTCGAGCCTCGGCTGGGTCAGTTGGCGTTTCTGTGTGGAGTTTGCATGTTCTCCCCGTGTTGGTGTGGATTTCCTCCGGGTGCTCTGGTTTCCCCCACAGTCCAAAGACATGCAGTACAGGTGAATTGGGTAAGCTAAATTGTCCGTAGTGTATGAGTGTGTATGGATGTTTCCCAGTGATGGGTTGCAGCTGGAAGGGCATCTGCTGCATAAAACATATGCTGCATAAGTTGACAGTTCATTCCGCTGTGGTGACCCCAGATTAATAAAGAGACTAAGCCGAAAAGAAAATGAATGAATGAAATACATTTATTGTGTTTTTCTTTCTGCAATAAAGGAATATAAACAGGTCCTTATTAATCATTTAATAAGTCACACAGTTTTATATGTCTGTTTATTTTGCGATGAAGAAATATAATGGGTGTTTCCTTCAATTTCAATGTAGTTAATAAACCTAAGTCAACTAAAATATTTTCTAGCTGTAGCATGTGTTAACAAAAGTTTTAAATACTATAATATAAATGGCATATTACTGTACTACTGAATGGTAAAGGACTATTAACGTGTCTTTATAAATATTTTTTATGTAGGAGAAATGTGTAGAAATTGTGCTATTTAAAAAAATTGTATTTAGTAGTGCATTAACATTAATATGTCATGCATTTTGCCAGTATAAACACATTTTAGATGTGCTAAGTAATGAAGTTTTTAAGACAATATTAGAAATGCCTATCATCTATTATTTTAAATAAAATCCTGACCGCAACCTGAATCTTTTTAAAATAGGAGTTTACAGGCTACCACGTGACATAATTATGTGTATAAATACATAGGTATGTCCTTTGTCTGTCGTACCTTTAGTTTGTAAACAGTATTTTGGCGTATTTCCGTCTTTGACCCGCCGCAGCATGCGTGTGCATGAGAATCCACGTTCAAATGCGCATGAGCGACTGAGATTGCATCACTCTGAATGCGCATGTGCGGCTGAGATTGCACTGGTCTGAGACTGCATTATGTCTGCAGCCAGACTCTTTATGGCAAAAAATTGGTTCTTTGCATTGCCTTTAAAGTAAAATAAATACAAAAATATTAGAGGCTAAGAAAAATGCTCATTTTAGAAGAAAATTTTAGATGGCACAAGGTTTTTGCATCTGAATGCTATATATATATATATATATATATATATATATATATATATATATATAAAGAAAAAGACATTGAAAACTATTAGGTAGATTAGTCATATTACTGTTGTTATGAGGTGCTTACTCATAAGGTTACTTCTGTCCCTGATATCTCATTATTATTCTATTATTATTATAGGGTTGTTATAATTATTATCAATAATTCAAGAACTTATTGTTCTTAGGGTATAGGGTTGTTCCGTTTACAATTAACAAAAATTTTGTAACTGTAATGGGTTTCTTGTATTATAAGTGATTATATGCATACAAATGCACAATGAGAAGGTAAAATATATCTGCGTTGAATCAGACAAGTCAGGAAAACAAACAAGATTTAAGCAGATTACTTGTGAATGAAAAATGTTATACAAACAATAAAGACAACAAATTCATGTGAACTTTTTAAAAACAAAAAATATTAATTTAAATTAAGATTCATAAGACCTGCAATTTTTTAAAAGTTGTTGCGCTTCTAACGTCAGTCACATGATAACGTAAACATGGCGAATGAGGTATGATCCTATTTATACCCAACAAGATTTGGCTGTTGAGTGCCTCCTCTTTTAGTCCTTGTTAAGTAAGTATGTTGTAAAAAAAAATAAATGATGGATAGAAGAAGAGAACCCAGTCCAGAAGACTCGAAACAAGCAGAATTCCTTTTTTCATACAACGTCTTCAAGAAGTCCATGTGTCTGCAGGAGCCTATTGTAGGTTTGCAGTCTGCTAGTTTTATCACAAGTCTGATTTGAGACAAATGTCCTGTCTATAGTGTCTTCTTAGGAGGAGGGGAGATGGCTAAACAAAGCATGCAAATTCAGCATTGAAGTCAGCATGATACCTGGCATTTAGGTGCTAGAAACCTGCCACGCAAGTTCATCAACAAAAGGGGTTTCTTTGGCCTGAAAGTATCACCCTAAGACAAAGGCTGAGTGGTTAAAATCTGCCCATAGCATTTGTATCACATTCTCTCAGCCAGTTGTCAGAAAGACAAAGGTTAAATGTCCTGCATGGCTGAGCTGTTCATGAAACGATATAATTAAAAACCAAAGAATATAACTTTTCAGTTATATGTAGATTATTGTTCATTTGAAACTAGATTATATAAATTTATATTCCCACAGTAAGTACTTATTGAAATGGAGTACCTACTCATTGAGTATGTGGTTCTGAATGCAGCCATGGTCTGTTTCTCAATTCCAAGAGCGCAGAGGATGGACTTGCGTTTTTGTAAAGACCGGTTTTGCCAGGTGTCCTTGGAAGAACAACTTAGGAGACCGCAAGAACAGAGAACATGTCCTGTGAGGAATGAGATGCTGCGTTTTTACTGATGGTCACATGACCTTTAAGCGTTTTAAATGGAAAATTATTTAAACATTACAGCATTCATACAACGATTTATTATTGTAATGAAGTTACGGGAAGGAGGCGGAGAACCGACGAACTTCAAATAAATATTTATTAATAAAAGGGGACGGCAGCTCCTCACGGAGACTGCCGTCTAAATCAAAACAAAAGGACGGCAGCTCCTCACGGAGACTGCCGTCAAACTGAAAGCAAAAGTAAAACATGTCCGGGCCCGGTCCTCTCTCTCTGTCCTCTGCCATCGTTCCTCCTCTTATAGTCCAGAGCTCCTTCCGTGGGATTGAAGGCAGGTGCGCGCCACAGGTGCATCTCATCTGTGGCGGGCCTCGTTTCGCTCCCACGGCTCACGGCCACGCCCCCTCGCCACAGTTATTTTTCCCCTTTTCAAAATATATACTATGCATGAAAACATTATAAATATATGTTGCACAATATAAATAAAACTTTCAGCAAACAAACATCTTTAATATGTTTATTCCTTTTTTAAAATATCCCTGGTAATGTTTATATTCACCGTTTCATTTAGGGAAACTCCAGAGGTAAATAATTTATATCTCTAAACTTTAATAATAAACCTATATAAAATGCTGCGCTTCCCACCTCCAGTCGCAATGACTTCTGGGACTTCTCCAGGGAGTTTGGTGCTCAAGTCTGCATTCATGCATCCTCAATATCAAGAACACATGCAGGAAGTTTCACGCATCCTCTGTTCTTGTGGTCTTGAGTATTGGGACTGAACTTTGGCAGCTGATGATGAAGTTACACAAGAACACGAGGATGCAAGATTGCTGAAGAACGCATATTGAGAAACAGCCATGTGCTGCGTCCCAATTTGCATACTATCCGTCCTAAATAGTATTTAAAAATATAATTAGTATGTCCCAAATCATAGTATGTCAAAAAGAGTATGCCAAAGGTTCCCGGATGGTTTACTATTTCCGGTCAAAATGTTAAGTGTAGAAGCGTCCATACTCTGACCGCTGATATTGCCCACAGTGCATTGGGTTTTGGTGAAATCGAGTAGAACTACAAACACGGGTGAAAAGTGTAAAACGACAAACATGATGGACACGCAAGACCAACCGTCAAGTAGAGAGACTTCAGTAAAGATGTTTGTATGACTTAATATATATCTAACCCATTGGAAAATATTTAAATTATGTGTTCTGTGTTATATTTCATCTGCAACAACAATACTGAACTTATATAAAGACATGTTTGGACATTAACGGCTGAATGCATAAATATCCAAACACCTGAGGAGATTTCTCTGCATGAAACACTCGTGAATGGCAGATTAACCTGCTGCTGCTTCTCCAATAAGGTAGGAAATGAAATACGACAGAAATGTGGACGATGTGTGGAGGATTGACAGGGCTCATGACTAAGCAACATAACGACCAGTTAGTGAGTAGTAGTGTGTCCCAAAGCTTGCATACTCTTCTGTTAATGTCTCAGAAGGAGAGCCGATGTTTAGTTTAATTTTATTAACTATTTGCAGTGTTTATTTCTTCAAATTTATATTTAGTTTTGCTTTATTTAGAATTTATTTAACTATTATTTAGAGAAGGAATTAGATATTTGGCTTAGTTTATTGTTGTTGTAAATTGTCTGTTTTTGTCTCCCCCTTCTTGTTTATTGTGGACTAGTCCCTCTGGTATAAATGTGCTCTGTCTTTTCATTACAAGGAGTTTGCTCCATGGAGGCTAGAGTGGCCAGAGGTAGACTGGTTTGTGTTAGAGGAAAATAATGAGGCAAGGGATAGCATCTGTAAAGAATATTTAACCAAAGGGTTAAAGAATAATACAAAGAGTACACACAGATATTTACAGATGGAGCAAAGAATTCAGAAACTGGAGTGTCTGGAATGGAAGTTGTCATATCGGAAAAAAAGGAATAAATAGAAGGACATCTGATTATGTGGGAGTTTACACAGTGGAGATGCTAGCTATATTAGTAGCATTAAGATGGGTAAAAATGATAGGGCAGGACAAAGTCTTGGTATGTTCAGACTCCGCATCTGCTCTTGCAGGTTAAGATCATTTTCGTCAAAATGTCGACAAGATATATTGTTTGGAGTACTCCAGTGTATAACAAAAATAACAAATCAGGCAAGATTGGTGAAGTTTATATGGGTTCCAGGTCATAAAGAGAAATGAAATGGCTGACAAATTAGCAAAAGGGTGTTAACAAAAGAAAATATAGAAATGCAAATAAGGGTTAGTAAAGCAGAAGTGAAAAGTCTAATATGGGTAAGAATAAATCAAAAGTGGCAAGAGAAGTGGGACAGAGAAAAGAAAGGAAGGCATATGTATCAAATTTAACAGGTTGTTAAACACAAAAGAGTCAGTAGTGGTAACCAGCAAGAAGGAATAGTGATAACTAGATTAAGACTGGATCATTGTTTATTAAATAAAACACTTAAATTGATATGGAAGCATGAAACTGGACTGTGTGAGGGCTGTAGTGAAGAGGAGTCAGTAGAACATGCGATTCTAAAATGGGACAGGTATGAAACACAGAGGGAGGACAAAAGAAATTATCTAAAAGAGATGATGATGATATCTAAATGATAGGATGTAAAATAATTAAATAAATCATTTAAATTATAATAGAAGGTAAAGGAAAGAGATTTAAATATAAGTATTAGAAGTAAAAGTAGGTGTAAGAGTATGGTGGTGATTATTATTATGAGTATTATGATTATTAATAATACGTAGGGGTGAGGGATGCATTTGTAAAAATGTATGTGTGTGTATGAGTAAGGGTGGGAAGGAGGGAAGTGGGAGGAAAAACCTGTAAACCTAACCTCTGGTTCACACTCCGGAGCTGAAGGTGGTGGTTGTCATGGTAGGGTTAGGGGAACAAGAAGACGAGGACCCAAGTGCAGAGTAAGGATATTTATTTACAATATAATAAAACAAAAAGGGAAAAGCAAACAACCCGAGGGGGAAAAAAAACACTAAATCAAACAAATAATAAACAAACAAAACAAACTGGAACGGGCAGGCTGGCAGGGATCAGGACTGGACCACATCAGGACGGAGACGACAAGCAAAGTTGAGACATGGAGAGCAACGAAGAGTAACGAAGACGAACTGGCACAGGACAGCAGACATGAGATTATAAGCGGTAGTAAATCAATACACAAACAGGTGAACCAAATGAACTAATAATGAGTTAACAAGAAGTGTGGGGCTAGACAGACTGACGAGCACATGATAATACAGACACACAAGCACGCGGCGCATGTAAACATGCGTCACGTGCTAACATAACACCAGTAGAAGACTGAACGCGAGACACGAGCACACAATGAATGAAAACACAATGAATGAAAACACTCACTGTGTACTCACACACGCAGCGTGCATGCTTTATCCCAGCGCCGACCGAAACCAAACCCAACTAGACAGAGTTGCTGGTACTGAAACACCACGCTGCAAACAGACAAACAGAAACACCTAGACGAGATCGTAAACACGCCCAAACCCTACGCGCCAGCAACGAGCGGAAACACACGCGGTTCAAGGGCGCCCACGATTGGCGCTCATACAGAGACACGCACAATGACAAAACATGACAGGAGTAGTGTCAGGACTCCGCCACCAAAACAAGAATTAACAAGACCAGATTGGCGGAGTCATGACAGTGGTAATGCACCAAAATGCTGGATGCCAACCTCCTTAAAATTAAAATAAGAAGATTCCAAGGAGTTTCTGTTTTTTGTTTAGACATGGTTTGTTTAGTTTGAACTTAAAGAAGTTTATTGATTTTTCAATTGGTTCAATTGTTTCATTTATTTACTTTTTTAATTTTTAGGAAATCTTTAGTGACTTTATTAAAAATTATTATTTTGAAAATCTTTTTGTATGCCCCTTACTACGTGCTGGCTCGGTCCCTCACAAGCTATTATTACATCCTAGAATGTATGTAATGTTTTTGTGTGTGTATGTTCATGTTCGTGTTCACAGGTGCACTGATGTTCTGCGCTAAATAGTGTTTATTGATGATTTACTGGTGGTTTAACTTTGTATTAAAACCCTTAGAAGTATTGTTTAAATACTTAACAATCAAACAACATCACAGAAGTGTTTAGTACGTACACACAGCTAATGTGGTTTAGAAAACAACTGTATGCATTGTATTTTGGTCATTGTAACACGTTGAGATTATTAAATTTAATTTTTTTTTCTTTGACCACTACTCAACAAGCACATGCAAATCACCAGACATGAACAATTGGCCATAAAGCTGGCTAGAAAGCAACATCCCATTGGCTAGCTCAATCCCTGAGTTTATGACATCAGCAATCCTATTTAAAGAACTGAACAACTAGTTCACACACTCTTGTACCCCTCTCTTGCCACTCATAGCTCTCTTTGCCTCTTTATGCTCTGAGCCCTCTTCTCCACTCAGTCACCAGCCAAAATGTGACTCAGGCCTTAGGCCTTACCCAAGCTTCAGCCTGGCTTTGGCCTTCTAACTCTTCAGAGACTTTTAGCATCAAGCCAAGTCTCTATTCTGCATAATTTCAACTCATAACCTTGCTGGAATGCTGATCAACTGTTTAAAGTGGGGTAGGACCAGCAATCACTCATCAGAAACTCCCAGGCCAGCACATCAGTTATGCGAGTTTGATTTAGTTATCAGCTATGCTACTTTATGATTCCCTTTTCCACGTAACCTTGCATGAAGGATCAGAATCAGAAGATTTTTTTGAGGATAAGATTAAAGAAACTAAGCAAGATTCTCAAAAATGATGAAGATTATTAAATGATTTGGGTTTTAGGAATTTATGTCGGATCAGTTAAAGGTTGCTAATTATTTTAATAGATTTTTTTATAACTGTGGCAGAGAAATTGGTTAAAAAGCTTCCAGGAAAAAATTGTATTTTAAATAAATTAGTTATAGAGTATTATGCCAAATGTTTTAATTTAGGAAGTTTTGTTTTTAATAAAGTAAATGAGGGGAATATACTGAAGAAATTAATAACGCTTAAAAACAGTAGAGCAACACAGTTAGATAATATTCCAGTGCAGTTCAAAGACTGTAAAATTTCTCTCTCCAATGGTTACATATATTGTTAATCTTTCTATTTGTCAAGGTAAAATTCCTGATGAGCTGAAACAAGCAAGAGTTTTTCCTTTTTATGAAAGGTAGGTAGTTTGGTGTTAATAATTATAGGCTGGTATCAATTTTGAGTTCTTTGCTAAAGTGGAGAATTATTTATGAGCAGATTAAAGAATTATTATTTTTTAAATATGACATATTGTATGAGTTTCAATCGTGTTTTAGGAAAAACCATTCTACTGATTCAACAATTTTATATTGAACAGATTATATAAAGTGAGATATGGATAAAGGGAAGTTAAGTGGGATGGTTTTGTTAAGCTTACAAATAGCTTTTAAAAGTTGACCACAGGATATTGCTTTTAAAAGTAAAAGCTATGGGTGTTGGTAATATGGCCTGTAAATGGATAAAATCTTACCTTGAAAACAGATGTCAAATAGTAGATTTAAATGGAGTGTTATCAGAATATTCGCCTGTCCCTTATGGGGTTCCACAAGGCAGTGTTTTAAGTCCATTTCTTTTTTAATATACATCAATGATTTGAAAATGGCTTGTTCAAAAAAGCTTTTGTTACATCCGGATGATGCAGCAATAATTATGTCTTATGAGATGAAGGAATTTATTGAAAATGAAATAAGTAAACAAATTGAGAAAGTCTCTGAATGGTTTTGCCTTAATAAATTGTCCTTACATTTGGGTAAAACTGATTTTATTTGGTTCAGCTGCGTTCAAATGTGTCAGGTCAGAGGTAAAAGTAGGGGATCAAATTTTTACTCCAAAACATGAAGTTAAATATTTAGATAGAAATTTGACAGGCGAAAAGGCTGTTATAGTGCACAACATTTTTTTTTTCTAAAATTATGTTTTTAGCAAGATAGGCTTTTAGATACCCAAACTTGAAAATATTAGTGCTTTAGTGCAGCTATACTTTGATTATGCTGAAGCTTTTTGGTACAGAGGTAGTTGTAATAAAATGAAAAATAAATTGCAGACGGCCCAAAATAAGTTGTGTATAAATTATGAAAGTACCTCTAGAGACATTTAAATAATGAACATTATAGTCAAAGTCAAACATTTTTAAAAGTTCATAAAAGGGTAAAATTTCTAAAATTAGTGATGGTGTTTAAGATTTTAAAGAAAACTGTCCCAATTTTTTTTTTATTATTAGGTTTAGTTAGTGAGGTCATTCTACAAGAGCGAGTCGATAGTAAAGTTGGTTTTATATTCGCACATTCGTTCATTTAAAAGTCTCTATATAGTTTACCATGTTACTTTGTATATTCGATCGAAATTAACATGCAAGTATGACTTCAAAACAACATTAACAATATCTAATTGACTGTGAACAATGTTGTACTTTGATAGTCATTGGCTGCTTATATGATTTCCCTATTTAGAATTTGCAAAGAGTACTTTTCTGAAATTATATTATTAAGGAGAATGTCTGAATATCCGAATATAAAACCAACTTTACCCCCTATAGCGAGTAGCACGGATATCTATCCTTATAGATTTAAGAGTGAATTAGGTAGAAAAAATGTTGTGTACTAACTCTGTTGCTTGGAATGTTTTGCCTAAAATTTTTATAGAGAATTTAGAGTTTTTAGACGAGAAATTAAAAAGTGGTTGTTTTACAGTTGAAGTTGAGGATTTTGTTGTGCCGAGTTGCTGAGCTGATGATGTTTGCACTCATGCATTTATGATTTGCTCGTTCATTTTTTAAGAATATCGAGGACCACAATGGACATAAGCCTATGGCTTTTTTGTGAATTTTATTCTTGACAGTTTTTAGAATATGTATGAATTAGTCTAAATGGGCTTGTTTGTATATTTTGGTTAAAATTGCCAAATAAAATCAATCAATAAATAGCTGGATCCAATATCTCATTTTTTAAGGGGGTGTGCATGAAATGGTCCTAATTGAAAGTTAAAGTGCCGAACTGCAGTTAAAGTCAACAAATTGAAAAAAAAAACACCCAAAATTACATGTAACTTCGAAGGAAATGCGGATAGTATGGTGAAGCAATGACGTTAATCAAATTGTTATAACATGTAAAATGGAATCATGAAAGAAACGTTCAAAAAGCAACTCATGTAAATATCTTAATCATATTATTGTCTTAATTATATTAAGGCAAATAATTTGATTACTGATGTACATATAAACATAGTCACTGTCTCACCCACTCTCTCTCTTTGTCCCTCTCTAGTGTTCTAGTGTAGAGGAATGTGTTTTAGCGAAAACCAGGGTTCATACGGGTGCTGGATACGAGAGATTGAAATTAACACTGACATATTTTGTCCGCCAAAAGTTACAAATAATGACACATCTGATCAGTGATCATGTGGTGAATGTTAATCCAGCATTTACACTTTTCGAAAAGTGGATAAAAGACTTCCGGTGGGTTAAAGTCCGCTATGAAAATGACTAAAGCCATTCACTGTAAAGCCTGAGGGACGGAGTTTGCAGGTAACTTAACATCGTTTCCCACACATTTTAAGCACGAGATGTTCTGTTTAATCCTTCATGTATTCGTCACAATGTTGTCAGTCATGCAACTGCAGCGCGTACACCATCGCAAAAGGGCATGCATTCACTATGATTAAATTAATATTGCAGCTCATGAAAAGACAGTTATTGCTGTTAAGATGACGTATGCAAATAATAAGTTATATGTCCATATCTACCTACCCTGTTTGGCCTATTCTGGATTTGTACTATATTTTGTTCAGTGCAGTTTAAATTTTGCACTATTTTCATTGCAGATTTTTTTCCTAAACTCAACAGACTTCCTTGCCAATTTAATTTATTGATCGTGTTATTCTCGCCATGCTATGTAAGGGCTGCTCAAGATAAGCAGAAGGCATCTCTCTGGTAATTATTTGTCAATTATATATATAGGTAATATAAAATTCCCAAACTACTTACAGAGAGGTGATACATTTTAGAGTGGACTATTAAACATGTTTTCCTTTAACCCCTTAACTGTCACCATTTGACAGGTGGGACATTTGCATACAGTTACAACAGTACCTTTGTCCTAACCTAAAGTAATATTGACAATAATAATAAGTAATATTGATGAAAGCTCGGCGTCACAGTGGGTAGCACGATTGCCTCACAGCCAAAAGGTCGCTGGTTTGAGTCCCAGCTGGGTCAGTTGGCATTTCTGTGTGAAGTTTGCATGTTCTCTCAGTGTTTGCGTCTGTTTCCTCCGGGTGCTCCGGTTTCCCCCACAGTCCAAAAACATGCACTATAGGGGAATTGAATAAGCTAAATTGGCCATAGTGTATGTGTGTGAATGCAAGAATGTATGGGTGTTTCCCCGTGTTGAGTTGCAGCTGGAAGGGCATCTGCTTCGTAAAACATGCTGGATAAGTTGGCAGTTCAATTCGCTGTGGCAACTCCTGATTAACAAAGGGACTAAGCCAAGAAGAAAATGAATCATCGATGATTCATTAATTAATTGATGAAAGCTTACAAACTATGGTTTCTATATTTGGTGACTGACTTTCAAAACAGTTGAAGACATAGGAACAGTTCATTATTTGCAGCAAGATTATTCTCAGACTCATAAGGATTTAATTTGTTACATGAATCTTGAAAACCAATGCATATGAAATATTATGATCGACTGGTCTTGAAAGTTTGGTACTACACCTAAAGTCTGACTGTAAGCTAATTTTTGAGATATCAACTTTAGGTAGAAAGAGACCAAACTTTAAAAAAACATTTCATCCAATAACTGAACTTTTTTTTTATTATTTATATATTTTTTTACCATTTTTGGGTGAACTATCCTAATAAATCTATGCTCCAAAGTATTCAATTTAAGTTAAAATGCTATATAGTGTTTTATTAAAATAGCACAATGGATTTATATGTGAAAAAGTACATACAGCATATATAAAAGTAATTTACCATGGTTGTTAGGTGCTGGAAAAGCATAAAAATTCTTGAAAGTGCTTGAAAAGTGCTGGAATTTGAAGTTGGAAAAGGTGTAAGAACCCTGTGGGTTGTGATTTGTAGTGTCTGCGTTCAGAATGAACAACGCGACCGTTTTGCTCTTGAATTTGATTGAAAAAGTTAATGAGGTTGTGCAAAGTGGAGTCATAGTGAAAGCTTACACCTGTACTGCCGCTCAGTAGTCCATCAAAGAGGATCATAGTGTCGAACGTCCCTCCTTTTGTTTCTGACACTAGTATCACAAAAGAACTGTCTGTTTTTGGGAAGCTAGTCTCGTCCATCAGAAAAAAATAGCACTTGGTTGCAAATTACCCTTAAACACGTAGTGTCTTTTAGAAGACAAGTTTTTATGGTGTTGAAAGACAACACAGAGTTAAATCTGTCTTTCAATGTTAACGTAGAGGGTTTTAATTACACAATCTATGCTAACTCTGAGAGTATAATGAAATGCTTGGGTTGTGGAAAGATTGGTCATTTGGTTTGTGCCTGTCCTGATGGAGTAGTTTTTCTGAAATTACACCTGTTGCAGAGACTGTGGCATCTTCTGCTGATGGTTCTGTTTTTGAGATGGCAGTAGAGACTGAATCAAATACTTTGACTATGGCTGAAGTTGTTGAAGGACCTTCTGCTGTACCTGCTTCAGTTAATTCTGAGATGGATGTTATGAATGCTAACATCACTACGCAAGGATTGAAAGAAAATATACCAGTCACTGATAAAATCAGTGTGGCTGGTATTGAAGCAGAAATGCAAACTAAGGCAATTTACAAAGTTCCAATTAAAAGGAGAAAAGGCAAAGGTATTAAAACAGGCAAAAAAGACAAGAGTGAGATTGAAAGTGCAGTATCAGACATAGACAGTGATTCTTTGGATTCTAATGTTTCAGGCTGTTCTTTTTTTATCACAAAATTAGGATGAAGAGCAGCCAGTGGTATACAGTGCTGAACAACGAACCAAGTTTTTAAGAGAAACAAAAGGACTACAAGGTATTTAAGCTATTTTCCAAATTGATCTGCTTTTATAAAAGATGTAAAGTGGTGCATGAAGGATGGTGGTTTTTGTGATCAAGAAGTGTACTGTCTTAGAAAAATTTGTGATTAAAATTAGAAAACAAATGCGTGAAGATGAAGAACAGGACGTGGTTTAACACGTTTTTAGTTAAATTATTATTTTTTTATTTAATATATATATTATGTATATAATTTATGAGACATTAAGATTGAAACTACTTCACAAAAAGTGCTTACACAATTAATAATGTTTTTGGAGGAATGTACGTCATAAAAATAGGTAGTTCACTTGGGCAAATAGTAGGAACAATTTTATTTCAATGGCAAAGCTTGACAAACTTTATATTTTTAATTTTCAAAATAATTTTATTAAATATTGTAAAATAATTCCTTTCGGTTTTTCAGACCACTGTTGTGTTATTTGTAATATAATTGTTATAATTGGAGTGCTAATTGGCATTTTTAATACGTCCCTTAAAAATATGAGAAATTAATTGATATATATATTTTTTTTGAGGAATTTTAAAGAACAAAAATATCTTTATTATTCAACAATGGTGGGATTGTGCAAAGATTCTAATTAAATATTGAGTCAATAAAAAAATTTGAGTATGAAATAACAGACCTTTGATACGACAATAACTACAAGTGGTGGTGAATTTGAATCCCGGAAATCAAAAAAAAGATTTGCTGACTGATCTTTTAGGTGTAAAAGCTTAAGGAGCATAATTTGTTCACGTTTTCAAAACATTACACTGGTCTAAGTGCTCCTTTTAAAGTACAGAGAGGGGTTAGACAGGGATGTGCTACACCTTTAAATTCAAATGATCATGTATATATTTTATAAACACTGTTTGAAATGCTCCACTGTATGAAACTCTGGTTATTAATGTTTATATGTAAATGCTTAGGTAAAGATCAACATTACATAGTGATTTTTAGACTATATATTCAGAGCAATGCCTTGGGTAAACTAGAAGTGGTTTGGTAAGTAAATTATGCATAGGAAAATATTTTAAACTCTTAAATTTAAAAACAGTTTAACTGTGGACTATGACTATAAAAATGCCAGTCACACTATGGATGACACCTTCCAGTTACCAACTCACAGGATCATCCAATCACAATGCAGGATTTGAAATGTGTCATATTTTCAATCCTGCCTTCCAGAGAAAGGATAAAACATACTCTCAAAGAAGTGAGTGGGGGTATTAAGAAGAAAAAAGGGTGGTGTTATACACAAAGTATAACACACAAGTGTGGTCTTAAAAGAAGTGTGTGGTGGTCATACACAAGGTAGTAGTGGTGTGGTTTTCATTGCAAATGTCTGCAAGACGAAACAAAAGGATTTTATGCATGTTCCAGGCTATCCGAATTGCTCAAAGACTTCAGAACTTTGCTGCATGTTTCCAGCAAGGCTTTTCATGGTGATTGGATTCACAGTGCTTTTCCCAAGGCATCTGAAACCATCACTTCATGACTACCTCCTCCAGAAATTTGGCGTGTCCCTGACATCAGAACCACCACCTTCAGAAATCTCCAGTTCTGCATGTTCGAGAATCTCCAGATTTCTTCTTCTCAAAGCTCAAGGACCTTTGTCTACTTGTTCTATGCATAAATGCCTGCAGGAAGAAACATATTTAATGAAAACAGAATTCATGTTTAATCTTTAATTTGGCAAGATAATTATTGTGTATTGCATGGGTAATTTTTACAAGTAGCGATTTAGTTTCGCTTTGTAAATGGTTAGTGTTGCATCTAGTGGGGACCTTCAGTTTTAGCAAGCTAGATCCTGCTGTTCACTTGAATCAGAAAGTGAAGTGCTGCAAGCACATGGCGATGACTACGGTGGTCAGTAATCATCATGTTTTTTTCTGTAATCTTAACCCTTGCAACAGCATCGCTTGTAAGTACCGTTTTGATTGTCTAAGATGTTCATTATATTCCTATGTTATGTGAAAAATTGAGTTTGAGTTTGACTTCTTACAGTAGCTTATCAGCAGAGCTAATACTGTACATTAGCCACAATCTGCTTTAGCTGTATATTACAGTATTTGTTTTTACATAAGAAAATATATTATTCACTACAAAGCACTTTAGCAAAGTATTTTTATGTAAATGCTATGCTTCTGTAGTTTTGTTAACTTCTGGACATATTATTTATGTATCCTATTGTTTTTTTTTTGTAGTTTAACTCCATACCCAAGACTATTAAACTTGTTGGCAAATGAGCTTCTTCTCTTCAGAGTCGTGTGAGGGAAGAGAGTTTATCTAACTGTCAAAACAATCACTAAGGGACAGTATGTTGAGGACAGTACACACTGGATCAACAGCAGAAGCATAAATATACCAATTTCCAACCCTCTAACAGAGACCTTGGCATAGTGTGTTTCAGTATAAAATATTCTAATTATTTAGATGTTTAGAACTGATATTCATTAATGACAAAAATATCCTCAGTTGTTATTTTAGAATAAGGTTTACCTTATCAGCCTCTAGCTTGTCTTTAAAAAAGATAACCGAGTTATTACAACCACAGTCCTCAACTTAGTCACCTTTATGATTCATGCCTATGCACTTCATTTATTGTACATTTAGTAATTTTAGTTACCCTTTTTACTCTTTTGTTAATAAATACACACTTATTACAAATTGTGTCTTCTATGTGTTGATAATAGTGTTGAAAAAAGGCTCTAACAGTCAGACAATCTCATTATTCTTCAGGTTTGGCCAGATAATAAACACCTTTACATTTGTATAATTAAATTAACAATATTTGATTGTGAATTATTTTGACAGTCGAAGCTGTCTGGTGCCCCATTTAAAAGAAGTAATTTACAGTGCATCCAGAAATTATTCATAGTGCTTCACTTTTTCCACATTTATTTTTATACTACAAGCCTTATTCCAAAATGGATTAAGATCAGATCAGAAAATCAGAAAGAGCTTTATTGCCTCGTATGTTCACACATACGAGGAATTTGTTTTCGTGACAGAGCTTCTACAGTGCAACAGAATTACAGAGGACTAAAAACAGATAATAAATATATTTTAAAAAGTAGTGAATGCAATATACAAATTGAAAAGTGTATGTACAGGTGTATTACTACATACAACATAATATGTGCAGCTGTTATGTGCAAATTGGCATGTAGAGTGTGTTGTTAAATAAGTGTATGTTTGCATAAAAAAGTGTATAGCAGGTAGTGATGTTGGTTCCACAATTATTATCATCATCAAGTGTTCATGAGATGGATTGCCTGAGGGAAGTTGCCTGAGGGAAGTTTCTGTGTCGGGCTGTTCTGGTGCGCAGTGCTCTGTAGCATCGACCAGAAGGTAAAAGTTCAAAGAGGCAGTGTGCTGGGTGTAAGAGGTCCAGAGTGATTTTAGCAGCCCTTCTGCTCGCTCTGGATAAGTACAGTTCTTGGAGAGTAGGGAGGGTTGTACCAATGATTCGCTCAGCAGTCCGAACTATTCAACATAGTCTTCGAAGGTCGGATTTGGTAGCTGAGCTAAACCAGACAGTTATTGAAGTGCAGATAACTGATTCAATGATGGAGGTGTTGAACTGTTTCAGCAGCTCCTTTGGGAGGTTGAACTTCCTCAGCTGACGAAGAAAGTACAGCCTCTGTTGAGCTTTTTTGACAATGGAGTCAATGTGAGTGTCCCACTTCAGGTCCTAAGAGATGGTGGTGCCCAGGAACCTGAATGACTCCACTGCTGCCACAATGCTGTCCATGATGCTCAGTGGGGGGAGTTCAGGGGGGTTTCTCCTGAAGTCCACTATCATCTCCACTGTTTTGACCGTGTTCAGCTCCAGGTTGTTGTGACTGCACCAGACAGCCAACTCCATATCCTCCTGTCTGTAAGCAGACTCGTCACCGTCCTGAATAAGGCTGATAAGTGTGGTGTCGTCTGCAAACTTTAGGAGCTTGACAGAGGAGTCTTTCGAAATGCAGTCATTTGTGTACAGGGAGAAGAGCAGTGGGGAGAGGACACACCCCTGGGGGGCGCCAGTGCTGATTGTGCGGGTACTTGATGAGAATTTTCCCAGCTTCACCAGCTGCTGCCTGTCCGTTAGGAAGCTGTTGATCCACTGACAGACAGAGGTGGGCACAGAGAGCTCAGTTAATTTGGGCAGGAGAAGTTTTGGGATGATAGTGTTAAAAGCTGAGCTGAAGTCAACAAACACGATCCTCACATAGGTCCCTGGTCTGTCTAGGTGTTGCAGAACATAATGCAGTCCCATATTGACTGCATCATCCACAGACCTGTTTGCTCTGTAGGCAAACTGAAGAGAGTCCAGTGAGGGTTCAGTAATGTCCTTCAGGTGGGCCAGCACCAGTTTTTCAAAAGACTTCATGACCACAGATGTCAGCGCCACTGGTCTGTAGTCATTTAGTCCTGTGGGTTTGGGTTTCTTTGGTATGGGAATGATGATGGAGCGTTTGAAGCAGGAGGGCACTTCACACAGCTCCAGTGATCTGTTGAAGATCAGGGTGAAGATGGGGGCCAGTTGGTCAGCACAGGACTTTAAACAGGCTGGTGTTATAAGATCTGGGCCTGGAGCTTTTTTCCTCCTCCTGTTTCTGGAAGACCTGGCGCACATCATCTACACTAAACTGAAGTGCAGGTATGGGGGAGGTGAAGGTGTTAATGGTGATGTAAACAGCAGTTCTGAGTGGGTTTGGTGGGTTTTCTCAAACCGGCAGTAAAACTCATTTAGGTCGTTTGCAAGTCGTTGGTTGTCTACAGTGCTGGGGGATGGTGTTTTATAGTTTGTAATGGTTTTCAAACTTTTCCACACAGATGCTGAGTCGCTGGACGAGAACTGACTCCTTAGTTTCTCAGAATAGTTCCTTTTTGCGACTCTGATCTCCTTTTCCAGTGTGTATTTGGCCTGCTTATACAAGGCCCTCTCCCCATTCCTGTAAGCAACCTCCTTGGCCTGACGTAGCTGTCTGAGTTTTACAGTGAACCATGGTTTGTCATTGTTGTATGTGAGTTGTGTCCTGGTAGGAATGCACATGTCTTCACAGAAACTGATATAAGATGTTACAGTTTCTGTGCGCTCATCCAAATCGTTTGCAGCAGCTTCAAAGACACTCCAATCTGTGAGATCGAAACAGGCTTGTAGATCCCGCTCTGTTTCGTTAGTCCATCTTTTCACAGATCTTAATACAGGTTTTGCTGTTTTCAGTTTCTGCCTGTAGGTTGGTATGAGATGAATCAAACAGTGGTCAGAGTGTCCCAAAGCTGCTCGTTTGACAGAGTGGTATGCATCCTTTATTGTGGTATAGCAGTGATCCAATATGTTACTGTCTCTTGTGGGACATGTAACATGCTGTCTATATTTTGGTAGTTCACGATATAGTTTTGCTTTGTTAAAATCCCCGAGAATGATTAAAACAGAGTCCGGGTGTTGTTGCTCTATCACCGTGATCTGATCAGCTAGTTTCTGTATCGCCAGGCACGCATGCGCGTGTGGAGGAATGTAAACACCGACGAGGATGAACGAGCAGAACTCGCGCGGGCAGTAAAAAAGCTTATAGTTAATAAACAGTGCTTCTAGATCTGGACAGCACATCTTCTTTAAAACTGTTACATCTGTACACCACCTTTCGTTGATGTAAAAGCATGTTCCGCCACCACGCGATTTCCGTGTCGATTCCTCGTCGCGATCCGCTCTGAACAGCTGATGGCTCGGTAGGTGAAGCGCGTTGTTCGGTATGGTGTCATTCAGCCAGGTTTCCGTGAAGCACAGAGCAGCTGAATGCAAAAAATCCTTGTTTGTCTGGGAGAGCAGAATGAGTTTGTTTATTTTGTTGGGTAGAGAGCGAAGAGTAGCCAGATGGATGCTAGGCAACGCGGTTCGAAACCCGCGCTGTCTGAGTTTCACAAGCGCGCCTGCACGCTTCCCTCGTCTGCGTGTTTGAAAGCGTTTGAGCAGCAGTGCGGCTCCGCCGACTACAATGTCCAAAAAAACATTGCATAGGTCTAAATCTGGAAAAATATTTGGTGGTGTATGCGTCCGAATGTCCAACAATTCGTCTCTGGTGAAACTAATTGTAGGAATATGACTGAAGACAGGACGAACTAACAAAAACACAAAGACAACTGCAGAGCACGACATTTATTTATTTCCTTAACATTTTACACACAATATCCTATAATGACAATGTGAATTTTTTTTTATAATTGTTGCAAATTTATTACAAATAAAAGACCTGAAAAGTCACATATACATAAGTATTCACAGTAGGGGTGTCAAAATTTGTTGTTGCTTTGGTGCACCGCGATGCAGATGTGGACAATTCGGTATCGGCTCAGTAATAATCATAACCGGTTTTATGTACTTACGTCACTTATCTAATATGCGAGATGTCACGGTAGCTTAGTATGGCGAGGGAGTTGAGCGCCATACTAATATTTAGAGTGAGTATTTACAACGCTCCAACTACTTAACGCAGATACTGTGCTCAATTTCAGTGCGTGTGTGTTTGCTGGACAGTCTTTCACTGACTCTGATGTCATTGATATCTCCATTTTGTCTCGTTCTGTGATACTATCCAATTATTACGCTATAATTTCTGAAATCCTGCAGCAGCATACTTCTATTAAGACCAGATATGTCCCTACCACTCACTCTTCTCCTTGGTATACCCCTGAGCTCCGTACTCTTAAAGTACCATGAAACTCCTCCGTCTCAGCTGTTTTCACACTTCTAGTTTGGAAAAAGTCAGGAAAGTGGGTGTGTCCAGCTCTTGGAGTGTGGGAGTGTCGGGGGAGGGAAAGAGGGAAGGATTTGCAAAAGTGGGAGATTCCCTTTGAGCACACGCTGATTTTCACAGGCAAAACAAACACAGATGCAGGGGAGAAAGAAAAAAAAACTCAGTAATCGAGTTATTAGCCAAATTATTATTTTGTCGACTTTAACTGCAGTTTGGCACTTTCACTTTTTATTCAGGAACATTTCCTGCATGTCCCCCATGACAAATGAGAGGAACTGCTGGAGAGTGGAGTTTTAATGGAATGTTTGATACTGCACTTTGATACAGCAAGTTTTCTGTACACATGATTTTTCATTTTTTTAAAATAAATTTGCAACAATAAAAAAAATAATAAATTTACATTGTCATTATGGGGTATTGTGTGTAGAATGTTGAGGAAATAAATTAATTTAATCCATTTTGGAATAAGGCAGTAACATAAAAAAATGTGAAATTATGAATACTTTCCGGATGCACTGTATCTGTTATTTCTACATTTATTTGGTGCCCTATTAGAGGCCAAAATATTAATATCAGGGGTGTAGATTTAGCATGGACGGAGGGGACGCATCCCCACCAATATCCAACAACCATTAAAATGTCTCCACATATAAGTTAATGCACTTAAAAAAAATGTGAATCACGTTTTCTCTTCGAGTCGCACCACACCCCAAAAACATATAAACATTGTGATTGGCTGTGACTTTCCCTGCTGTCATGTGAAAGGCTGTAGCTGTGTTCAGATGTTACAGGTCCAAAACTGCGGGTGAATCTCCCGTGCAAGTGTAAGGTTTGTGACACAAAAGTGAGGATGGCGGCAGCAAAAAAACATAAGGAGCTTTTTTTCAAACAAATGGCGTAAGTCACATAAACTCAAGTAAGCTTCTGAATGAGTCCAAGTGTGCCGCACACCTGCTTTTGAGTGAAGGTCTCGACCGTGGGGGCTGGCTGCAGTACAAGTCATAAAGCCTGCCTCCTCCATGTTAATGAAGGAGACACGCCTAACCACCCAGATAGCAAAGGCTAGACTCTCGCCTGCTGGAGACTTAGCCCTCGGCCCGACTCCATCTGCTGTACCTACTAGCGAACATTACTCGCGGACCGATCCGGCTCAGATGTGGCAGCGTTGGCTTGCTAACGGACGCCCCATCTGGCCCGATTGATTCGGGCAGTAAGTCCATAGTCAAGTAATGGGCGCTCCGGCCCGGAGATGGCACGATTACATCTTTGTTATATAAAACCTCACCTTTGTTAATGTTATTACAACCATTTGTGTTGATAAAACAGCAAAAGCAGGCTCCTATGTAAATGCAAAGTGTACATTAGCGAGCTTTTGTTAAAGTGCAGACACCAGTGGTCAAGTCAGAAGTTCGGAGGGTGTGGATGATTTGATGTACAAGCACTTGGTTGGAAGTTCGATTCCGCAGCTCCTCCTCTGGCTCCTTCAGGCAATCCTTCTGCGCATGCCCAGGCTCCAATTTTAGCAGTCTTTTGCGACAGTTTGTGCAGTCATGAGGTGTTTTTTCTTTCACAGCGTTTAATGGAAAATGTCGCTGTCCCGATGTCCATATTTTATACAGTCATTGATCAAGTCCAATATAAGTTATCCTAATATCTCTCTAATACTGTTATATGAGAGACATGTTTCATTTGCACTATGGCTAAAATAAACTATTGGCTAACTTAACAATTTTTTGTTGGATTTAGCTTGTCTGATGGTTATCATAATCACACCTTTTGATGTAAAAAAAATATTTTTTTACCATTTTGTCAAATTGCTTACCATACTATTTTACTACTTTAAGTATTTATTTACAAATGTGCATTTAAAATAAGTTTTATGTTACAGTTTTATAAATAATGAAAATTTAGAATAAAGAAAAATTTAAATATACTTTGTTTTAAAATAAAAATGTATTATCATCTATCAATATATAGATTTTTTTTATCTGTTAAAACAATGTTTAATGGCTCGTTTCCACTGAGTGGTACGGTACGGTTCGGTACAGGTCACATTTATCAGGCTTGCGTTTCCAATACAAAGGGTACCCTTTTGGTGGGCGTGGTGTACTACAGAGTTTCAGTCGACGTCATTCTTGCTCGAATAATTGTCTACAGTAAAGCTGTACAGTTAGTTCACATTATATGAGAAGCTCTTCTAACAAAACAGATGCTTTAAACATATTAATAATTGTTTATAAATGTTTATTACTAAAATTTCTATGAACATGATTTGATTATAACTGCAGATCAATGACAGTGCTACAGCCTACTGTAACATCTGCAATTATATAAAATAAATAAATACAACATATATGAACACATACAGACCCTTACAGTCTCCAATATGTTACCACTTACAGATAAACTACACACAGCATACATTAAGTCCTTATTTGAGTTCAAAAACAACACGCAACATATACAGTGGCTCACAGTCAGCTAACCTCTCATCTATGTCTGTAATCTTCAGCAGCACATGTAACCTCTGTTAGAGTAATTCCATCATTCCGAGTTCATAATAGTCCAAAAGGTGATGATAAACATGGCAGTTTGTTCATGGCAGATTGTTGAGGTTGCTGAAACTATTTGCTCCTGTGTTTTGTCAGGCTTCTCCTTTTTTCCACGCTTCACTCTCGCGTTTGTCCTTTTCTTTCTGAATGGATCAGATGTCGAAGATGCTTCATTAATCACACGCACGTTATTGTCATCAGCTCAAGAAGTTCGTTATATCAAATCTAGATGTGATCGCGCTTTTAGACTTTAAGACGACCTCGTAAAACAACAACAGGACACGGCAGATTCTTGGCTTTGTGGCTGTTCATCAGGACAACGACAAGGTTTGTTTTGAGCCCGGGTCATCCATTACTTGTTATTATAATGCATATAGTTGTCTCGGCTGTGTATTTAAAAACATGGCGGCTCCATTGTTTTGATTCTGGCTAGCTCCACGAGATTGTGATGTATCTCTGTAAACCAATCAGTGTTCAGCTGTGTGTGTAGCTCCACCTTTTGGTACCCTTTCTTGTCTTTGGTACCCTTTCGAAAGGGTGCAGAAAAAGTGGTACGATTCGGTTCGGTAAAGTTTTTGACAGTGAAAACGGCCATAAAAGCGTACTGAACGGAACCATACCGTACCGTACCACTCAGTGGAAACAGGCCATTAAATTAAAAACTGAAGCCTATAGGCAAATAACAATCTGGGCAGTACATTTCACTTTTCTTAGTCCGAATTTGACCATTTGAATAATTCAAACATTTTAATAATAATAATAGTAATCATCCAACTTTTGATTTTTTAAACCACTCAAACCCCCCTTGGCTACAGGCTGAATATTTAATTTAACGTAATACATTTTATAAAGAGAGGATTAATTATGGGGTGGTTGTTTGATTCACATGTCCTCACCAATGTCAAGTGCAAAACTACACCTTTGATTAATATCAATACCAAAATATTGATGCTAACATTTGTGATAAATCCAATTATCACTACGCTGCAAATAAGTCAACACGTCCTGTGCTGTGTGTACATTTAATGCTGAAAATAAGTTAAAACAGATCGATATATTATCATACCTCTCTCACAATACTCATTTGAGCTACTTATAATGTTCTTAACCAGAATAGTCAGCTGTAAAGCACAAAGTGATGAAAAAAATAGTTGGAAAGTTCCATTTTTGTGCATTAAAAAGGGACTGAATTTGATTGATGAACTTATGTAACCCTGCCAGTCTTACACCGCCCAATCCACTCTGAGCTGGGATCCAACTAGCAATTCTTTATATGGAAGTCAGTTGCTCTAACAAGGAGGCTAAAGACCATTGTTCCTAGCGTTTGTCACTAGAGCAGCTTTTCCAGTTCAGAGAAGTTTACAAAAGCACTTGACTAGGTGGCCTCTGTTACACTTACAATAACTAAAGGGTGCTGTTAATGGACAATATTAAATTACACTGCCTTACAATTGTAAAATTTTTCAGCTTTAAAATATTTTTGACTGGATGGGTCAGCCTTTAGTCTGAATAGGCCAGTGCCACCCTGGCCCTTATGTAGCCTCGCCACTTGTTCATACACTGATCTTAGCTGATCGTTACCAGTTTGTGAATATTAATGGACAGCTTTCACAAGTAAGGCCAGTAAAATACGGGATCCCCCAAGGATCAGTTTAAGGCCGTTTGCTGTTTACAATATACATGCTTCCTCTGGGGAACATTATTAGAAAACACAGGATCAGATTTCACTGCTATGCAGACGATACTCAATTATACATTTTAACTAAACCTGATGAGATGTCTGAACTGTCTAAGCTAACAAAGTTAGCGTTAGCTCTACTATAAAGGATCTGGGTGTCATATTAGACAGCAATTTAACTTTTAAAAATCATGTATCCCATGTCACAAAAACTGCCTTCTTCCATCTGAGAAACAGCTAAATTGGAAGTATACTATCCATATCAGATGCAGAAAAACTAGTTCATGCTTTTATGACTTCCAGGCTGGACTACTGTAATACTCTGTTTGCTGGTTGCCCAGCATCCTCTATTAAAAAACTTCAGCTAGTGCAAAATGCAGCTGCCAGAGTTCTTACAAGGTCTAGAAAATGTGATCATATCACTTAAATTTTATCCTCCTTACACTGGCTGCCTGTTAAGTTTCGTATTGATTAAAAAATATTGCTTCTTACCTATAAAGCCTTAAATTATCTAGCTCCTGTTTAACTAACCAACCTCCTGTCTCGCTACAACCCAATCTGCTCTTTACGATCTCAAAACTCAGGGCTTCTAGTAGTACGTAGAATAGCAAAATCGAGTAAAGGAGGTCGAGCCTTCTCATTTATGGCCCCTAAACTCTGGAATAGCCTTCCTGATAATGTCCAAGGCTCAGACACCCTCTCAAAGTTCAAAACTAGATTAAAGACCTATCTTTTTAGCAAAGCATACACTCAGTGCATTACATAGCAGTATGACGCATGATGTGCCCCACACAGGATTTTGCTTCTTGTTTTTTATACACTATGAACAGCAGCTACGCTAATTATTCTCCTTATTCAGTATTTCCACCTGGTGGTACTTATCCCAAAACCCTCAGACTAGGCAGCGCCACTGATGCGATCCAAGACCAGCGACGAGATGATCCCAAGGTTTTTATAATCCTGGACCAGGCCGTATCCTGAGCAGCTGCTGTGGTGGTCATGGAAGAGTGGAAAGCATGAGACTGATTCCTGTGACGCTCCAAGGACAGACGAGTCTTCGCTACTGAGTTCCAGCTTCCTGCGCCTAGACTGCAGCTCTGCACAAGACGTTTGGCCATAGGAGAAATGGTCGTGCCCAACTAAGCCAGGTTTCTCTCTGGGTTTTTTTATTTTTTTTAAATCTTCACTTTCACCAATTGGTGAAGTTTTTCCCTAGCCGCTGTCGCCACTGGCTTGCATAGTTCGGGATCTGTAGAGCTAGGCATTGATGGATTTGCTCTTTAGTGTTTGGACTCTCAGTAGTGAATATTAACCCACACTGACCTGAGCTAAACTGAACTGAATCTCTGAAAACTGAACTGACACTGTTTCAATTCACTATATTCTTCTATGTGAAGCTGCTTTTAAACAATCTACATTGTATAAGCGCTATACAAATAAAGATGAATTGAATTTAATTAAATACATGCTAATACATTTCGTAATGTTTTCTAAAAAGCACCATTTACTCATCCATTCCAAAAAAAAACAAAACTGAAAATTCTGGCATCATTACCCAGAAATTAGCTCTAAATGGCTGTGAGCATTCAGTGTTACCTTCAAATTTGTTTAAAAGAATTAACAGGCTGAAGAGACTATGGCGGAAAACTCAGTGTCTTGTTCCCTTTCGGGGAACTATGTTTACATACGTAACCCCAGACGTTTCCCATCTAGGGAACTTCAACACTGCGTCTAACCAGAACGCTAGGGGAATGCAATACCCACTAAGCCAGACTCACTGCTGACTTAGAACGCACACTACGCAGTGAGAACAGAGATTCCTGGTGAGGGGTCGACATCAAGTTGATAGGGATGCACAAATGTATGTGGCGTCGACCATCCTGCTGCCAAACAAATGTCAGAAAGAGCAGAGCCCAAAATAAAAGCTTTGGAGGCCCATACAGCCCTCGTGGAATAGGCCCTAATAAATTTAGGTGCGGGATGTCTAGCAGCCTGATAAGTCTCAACTATCCAATTACTCATGGTCTGCTTATTCGCCGGACTCCCCCTCTTTGAGAGTCTGATGCAGACCAGTAACTGCTCACTCTTTCTCTAATTGATAACTCTGTTAATGTATGTATCCAGAGCCCTAACTGGGCAGAGTAGATTCAATTTTTCTTGGTCCGACAACTAAAACAGGAGCAGATTAAAGGCCTGCAGCACAGCAGGTCTCGCCACATGAGTGGGAACCTTCTGCACGGTCTGGGGTAAAGAAAGGCTTTAGTCATGCCCGGAGCAAACTCCAGAAATGAAGGTGCAACCGACAGAGCCTGGAGGTCACCAACCCATTTCAGGGCAGAAACAGCTAACAAAAAAGCTGTTTTTAGTGTCAGAATTTTATCTGACGCCTCCTGTAGTGGCTCAAATGGGGGAACAGAGATGTTCTGTCCCATGTCTGTACTCTGTTTGTGCTGACAGGCATTAGCCTTATGGCTCCACGTAGGAAGCGACAAATTAGCGGATCCTGCCCTAGTGACTCATCATCTAGGGGAGAACGATAGGCCGCTATGGCTGACACAAACACTCACAGAGTGGATGCAGCTGACCCAGCAGACAGGCAATCTTGGAGAAATTCCAGGACTGAGGCTACCTGACATCTGACTGGGTTCAGCTGGTGTTCTCTGCACCAAGCTGAAAAGAGAGCCCATTTGAGGGCATAAAGCTTCCTTGTGGCGGGAGCCCTGAAGCTTTGAATGGTCTGAGCAACCTCGGTTGACAATTCATACTCTATGAGGTGGGCACCCTCAGAAGCCACAGCCATAGTTTCCACAGGTCGGGGTAAGGATGAAATATCATCCCTGCCGCCTGGGACAGAAGGTCCCTCCTGATGGGGAACACACATGGGACCGAAGCCCCAACCTTCTGATATGGGTGAGAACATCTCAATGTCGAACTGCCATATCGTGAGTCTGAGCTAAAATTAGCCAATCGTCTATGTAGTTTAGGATACATATACCCTGCATACGAAGTGAAGCTAGTGCAGCTTTGACTATTTTGGTAAAGGTTCTAGGTGACAGAGCTAGGCTGAATGGAAGAACCCGATACTAAAACGCTTCGCCCCCCGAAAGTGTTGGGGAAGGATGGATAAATGGAAGTATGCATCTTTTAGGTCTATTGTGACAAACCAGTCCTCTGACTAAATTTGTGACACCACATTTTTGATGGTTAACATCTTGAACCTGAGGGCCCAGACGGACCGATTTAAATTTCTTAGATCTAACATGGGATGCAGTTCCCCATCCTTTTTGGGAACTATGAAATACAGGCTGTAAATCCCTGATTCTCTGTCGAGTGGGAGAACGCCTTTTTTACTAGAGCCAGTATTTCCTGTTCCATAACCAGAGTCTGTTCTGGCTTCACTACAGTGGGTGTAACATCATTGAAGTAAGGTGGGCGTGCACAAAACGGTATTTTGTAGCCGTGTTCCACCGTGAACAGGACCCACTGAGACACTATCGGCAGGTGTTTCCACGCTGCTAAAAAATGTGTTATGGGGTACCAGCCTCTCGAGACTGGCCTCTGGTTGCTCTTGGACCCTCCGAAGAGGGGGTGCCCTCAGACACTTGAGGAACGCCCACCCCGGAAGACACAGAGCCCCCCACCATAAGTGGTGAGGTGGTCTGCCCCTTTCTCAACCGACCCTGGTCAGGAAGGCTGCCGAATGGTGCTCTCAATATCCAAGGGGGGCCCTGGGAAGCCTGACTCCCAACATGCCAGGACTTCCTTTAATCCTTCGCCTTTCTTGAAATTACTATTGTCCTCGTGGATAATTTCGAAGAAGGCTCAGACTGAGAGCGTGCTCTCCAGGCCCTTTTTCTGAGGGGGAGTCCAAGAAGCAATGCTTTCCTTTTGAACCACACGACATGAGTTGGTTGATGGCTGGGGCTGTTCTTTAGCAGCCCCCTGACTTTTAGATCCTGGTGGAAGAAAGCTCCCAAGGGAGCTACAGAGCTTTTTCACCCTGTCGAAGGATTCGGCAACGCGATTAACTGCGTCACCGAACAGCCCTGAGCTTGATATTGAATTGTCCATAAAAATAGCTCTATCGGTTTTTGACACCTCTGCGCTCAGTAGCCACCAGGGTTGCCATGGAGCACCCCTAATTAGAGCTAAGCTAAGAGCTTCTCAAAGCTGTTCGGGTGTCGCTCCCCCACCATCTAAACATTCTTTAAGTAGGTCAGCCTGATATGCTTGCAACACTGACATAGTGTGCAAACATCCAACAGACTGACCTGCCGTCATACACGCTTTGCCAACTAGACCAGAAGTGACTCTTAATGGTCTAGATGACAAAGGGAGGGGCCTTTGCGGATTTTAAATCTGGGCGAAGATGACGCGCTAAATCTTATTCTATTACTGGCCTATTCTTACATGCCCACCCCCCCCCCACTGGAATATAGATTATTCCATAATTTCGATACAGCATTATGTAGTTCGGGACAGAAGGGGAGATCCCTTAGTGGAGGATCAATTCTGCTGGTTAATTCTCTCTCATCCAGCATACCCGTCAAATTGTGGCAACTTTCCTGAAAAGTCTATAGGCTCTATTTTAACGATCTAGACACAAAGCCTAAAATGCAGGGAGCAAAAGCATTAAGGGCATGTCTGAATCCACTTTTGCTATTTTAAGGATGGAAAAATACAGGCCGCGGTGCATGGTCTAACAGTGTTGAACTTATTGTCCTAATGAGTTCTGGGTGTGTTTTGAAAATAAACCAATCAGTCTCATCTCCCATTCCCTTTCTCCCAAGAGTCAGTTGTGTCGCGCCATGGTGCATTTGCTATTTACATGGCTGACTTTGTAAGTGAACAAACGTAATGCTTCACTAGCGAGAAAACTGCTAAACAGCATTTGCAGCACAAGGATGAAGAACGAGCCTCCTCCACTCTGCCTTTACTTTCACTTTCTCTCTCTTTCGTGGATAAGGAAAGGATGTTGAATGCACAGACATCCATTAGCCTACATAATTTTGTTTGTTAAACGCAAAGATTTGTTTCAATACTTTTTCTAAATTCAGTTCTAATTTCAAACAAATAAATGAACAATAATAAAAAAGTGTGTTAAAAAAACTGAGTCATGTCCAAACACACATGCTATGCCAGTTCAAAACTGACAGGTGGACAAATCTAAGCTTGTTCCTTCGCAGGGAACTCAACGTTGCGTCTCTATTAGGAGACACAATGGGATACCATCTGTAACGATCACCAGCGATCTACTACCAGAGATCGCTGGAAAACACACTCACATTCATATGAACTACAAATCGGCCATGTTTATGGACTACATATTCAGTCATGCCACACACACACACTTGAATGAAGTCACCAATATTGCAAACACACAGCTGAAGCTGCTCTGTTTAAATGACATTACAACACGTTTTCCTGGTTTGTTTTCCTGTGTTTTGATCCTCGCCTTGGTTATCTGTGTATCCATGTCTGCTGCCTGCCTTTGACCGTTTGTCTGCTATTTTGACTACGACTCTGGATTGCCCATATAAATCTGTTTGCTCCTGTGCTGATCATTGCTTTCCTGACCATCCTGTTAATAAAACCCTGCACTTGGATCCGCACCCCTGTTGTCAGTGTCACATCCCGGGTTACACCATCCCTCCCTTCTGAAGCACAGGTGAAATCAATGCATTGCAATTGGCGGGACGTTACGTGCGTGTGACGTCAGACCAAAGGTATAAAAGCACCACTCATACAAAGAACTCTATTCACTCCTTCTCTCTTCACTCCGTGAATGAGTTCGTTGGTTTTGAAGCACTCACAGCACTAATAAGGCACTACGGTAAGACATTTAAAGTAACTACATGCACACACTTTTATTTTCATTTCATGAAATAGCAAAATGGAAAATAAATTTAGATCGTGTGCTCCTCTGTGTCCTCGTTTTATCACAGATCAGACACACATGATCTGTGTATGCAGTGCCTTGGCCCTTGAGGGTGTGGCTGTGTGCATTGTGATGTGCTTCCTGGCCGAGTGCTGCAAAGTCGCTGCACAATGTTTGATAAAGAGTTGGCGTTGAGCGTTCCTCGTGGCACTGGTCCCACCCACACTGAGGCCGAGCAGCGATTCATTTCGTGGGGATCACAGCCCGATTTGGCAGAGAGGATGGAGACAAGCTCGTAGGCTTCTTCTCCTCCTTCTACCATCAGAAACGGGTTCAGTCAGTGTGAGTTTGAGGGGTCCTGGCTAATGTAACAAGAAAATATAATATAAACTGGGAAGTGGAGGGGCAGGAAGTGCGTCAGAAAACTGACATGTGTGATGAGCGAATCCTGCCACTACGGGACAGGCCTCTGAAGGGGGGTCTTTCATTTAATAAAGACCTCCAAAAAGAGGTCACTTATACATGGAAAAAGCAATATACTACCCGTGTTATAAGCCAGCAAGGGTAAATATATTCAGCCGTTCCTGGTTTACATGAACATGAGTGCCGCACAATGACAAAAATGGAGGAGCATTTGGCGCACCATTTGCTACCTCAAGCATCGTCTGCAAGGCTTATCAGTACAGGGTTCTTCCGTTCGGCTTAGCACTCTCACCCCGCAAGTTTACCAAAGTAGTCGACACAGCTTTGCCTCCGCTTCAGCTACAAGGGATTCGTATTCTCAATTACCTCGACAACTGGCTCATTCTAGCCTGATTGAGGGAATTAGCAGTTCAACATCAAGATGTTGTTCTCACTCACATAGAGAAATTAGGGTTGCGACTAAACCAAAAGAAAAGTGTGCTTGTGCCAGCTCAGACGACCACTTTTTTTAGGTGTTATGGGACTCTATGACGGTGTTTGCGTGTCTGTCCCCTACCCAAATCAAGTCGATTCAGGCAGCAGCCTCCAACATAATTCCATTGGGCCTGCTACACATGAGACCATTACAGTGGTGGCTCAAAACCAGGGTTTTTTCCCCGAGGGGAAATCTATTCCGCACATTGAAAGCATCACGGCGTTGCCTACGTGCTTTATCGATATGGAAAAAGCCTGTGTTTCTGTTCCAGGGCGCTATATTGGGAGTAATATTTCAGCACTTGGCTCTGACATTAGATGCCTCATACAAGGGCTGGGGAGCGACCCTGAGGGGCCTTCCCACATCGGGACAGTAGAGGGATCATCATCTCCACATGCATATCAACTGTTGATATTTCTTCCCTCAAGTGAGAGGTCACCATGTGTTAGTGAAGACCGACAACACATCGATGGTCTCTTACATCAACCATCAAGGTGATCTGATTTCACGCCCTCTGTGCAGGTTGGCGAAACAGACCCTTCTGTGGGCTCAGGGGTGGTTGCGCTCTCTGAAGGCAGCTTACATCCCAGGCCCGATGAATGTGGGAGAGGAGCTCTTGTCAAGATAGGGGTTGGAGCCTGGGGGATGGCGACTGCACCCAAAAGTGATGGCAGCTATTGGGCAGAGATTACATTGGGGTTGGATGCCATGATGCAGACGTGACCGAGGCTTCGTCTCTATGCTTTTCCCTCAATCGCTCTGCTCCCGGGAGTCCTGGAGAGGGTCCGTCAAGGGGGGCACAACCTATTGTTGGTAGCCCCTTATTGGCCCACACGAGTATGGTTCTTGGACCTAGTGTCTCTCCTCGACGGTCCCCACTGGGGATTCCCATCCTGAGAGACCTCCTATCCCAGGCGGGGAGTGCGATAGTGCACCTCCGCCCAGACCTCTGGAAACTGTGGTTGTGGCCTCTGATGGGGCCTACCTTGTAGATCTTGGTTTGTCAACTGAGATTGTTCAAACCATACTAAGCTCCAGAGGTCCCTCCTTGAGAAAATTGTATGCCACCAAGGGGAAACTTTTTACTTCGTGGTGTACAGACCACTACCTGGATAGAGGTCCAATCCAGTCCACTGCCCTGTGGCGTCTGTGCTGGAATTTCTCCAGGAGCGTTTTTAATTCGGTTTGACTCCGTCAACGCTTAAAGTTTACTTAGCGGCAATGTCTGCATACCGTACTGATGGCCTTGGCAAACACCCTCTAGTGGCCAGATTCCTCCGTGGATCTAGAAGGTTGAGGCCTGTCAAACTTTAGATTTGTCAAAAGTGCTCAAGGGCCTGTCGAAAGCCCCTTTTGAACCCATTGAGGTTTTGACTCTTAAAACGGTCTTTTTGTTGGCCATTACATCCATCAAAAGAAAAGATTTACAAGCGCTGTCTGTAGCTCCCTCTTGCTTGGAATTCTCACCTGGTATGTTGAGAACATTCCTGTACCCCAGAGCCGGGTTCGTTCCTAAGGTCCCCACTGAGGTGGTGTGACCTACAGTGCTGCAGGCCTTTAATCCTCCACCATTTACGATGCCAGATCAGGAGCGCTTGAATCTGCTTTGCACAGTGTAGGCATTACGTAGATGCATAAGTACATTGTACGTCTGCTCCTAAGATGGGAGCACCAGCGTCTAAGCAGGTGGATAGTCGAGGCTATTTCACTGGCATATGAAGCCCTGCATTGGCCTGTACCCAAAGCGATCAGAGCCCACTTAACCAAGGGTATGGCAGCTTTGAAAGCCTTTCATTCTGGCCATTACATGACTCTGTCTCTGCATCTGTAATGCAGCTGGTTGGTCTACCCTGCATACCTTTATAAGGTTTTATCAGTTGGATCTGGATCCTGGGTTCCAGTATCCTAGCATAAAAAGGAGAACTCATCCCCAGCATATAAAACTATGGCATGTTTGGTATAGCGTTTCCATTGTGTCTCCTAATAAAGACGCAGCGTTGAGTTCCCTGCGAGGGAACGTCTCAAGTTACGAATGCAACCATGGTTCCCTTAAAGGGCACAAAGTTTACCCCTTTTTCCAGATTTAAGATAAGTCTTTTGTGTCTGCAGAATGTGTCTGTAATGTTTCAGCTCAAAATACCCATCAGATTATTCATTATACATTTCAGAGGCTTCTATTTTATAACTATTAGCATCAGGTAGCAGTTTTTGTGAACTGTGCCTTTATGGTTAGTCCTCCCCGCCCAGCATTCCCACGTGCCTGTCAGCGTGTCTCAATCGCCGCCCTTGGCTGCCTTAGACAACAGACAGACATAAAGGAAAAAGTTCTCATGCAACGTTTGTTAGAAATACTACAGTAGGAATTTTACCAATGAGTGTGATGCATTTGTTGTGGAGTTGCAACCGATGAGTAGACCCACATGGAATCTGCGCGAAGAATTTCACAGATTTTCCGCAGATTTTTAGCCCATCATTAATTCTGTTTATTTACTTGAGTAAATGTGTGTAAATCTGAATTTAATCAGTGTTTATATATTACATATATTTTACATATTAAGGTTTTAGTTATGAGACTCCCAAAATAATTCCACAGAAGTCCGCAGATTTTTACCAAAATTCTCAGCAGAAATTGAAAAAAAACGTTCCGTCTGGCCCTACCAATGACACACAATGTCGTTACAAAGTTCATGCACACACACAGCGCACACGTTTAGCTTTGCACTATTTTTGCACGCAAATGTGACATAATGCACGTTAATATCCACTGCTGTTTGGATATACGTTTTGTTAAATGTACAAAATAAAGCTGATTTAACGTCAAAAAAACGGGATTCAAGCGTCTTTTTTTATAATTGTTCTGACACACGACCAGAGATGGCAAAAGTACACACATCCTTTACTCAAGTAGAAGTACAGATAATCATGTTTAAAACGACTCTGGTAAAAGTAGAAGTACTGACTACACTTTTGTACTTGAGTAAAAGTAAAGAAGTACCGCCTGAAAATTTACAAAAGTAAAAAGTACTCATTTCAACCACAGTCCCAAAGACATGCGGTATAGGCGAATAATAATTCTACTAAATTTGCAGTAGTTTATATGTGTGTGTGTGTGTGTGAATGTGTATGGGTGTTTCCCAGTACTGGGATACAGCTGGAAGGGTATTCGGTGCATAAAACAAATGCTGGAATAATTGGCGGTTCATTCTACTGTGGCGACCCCTGATAAATCAGAGACGAAGCTGAAGGATAGCGAGTGAGATTGGTAGGTAATCATCCTGACGCAAACTCAGTGTTCAGCATGTAGTTTTGCCACTGCTAGATCAAAAACAACAGCTGCCATTCATGTTCATACACTCTATCTTAATTAATAATGTCTTACATTTTACACTGAATTCTGGCAAAATATATATATTTTTTTGTTGCTAAAACTAATTCTTATCAGATATGACTGCAAACTATTTTTTTTGCATTAGGCTAAAGCTGCTTATTCTCTTCAAAGAGCAGCTCTCATATATAACGCAGATTGGAGTTTTACTTACCCAAAAATGTTCTGAGGGCAGAAAGGAAAATGATTGGTTCACATATCTAACCAATTAATTTGAAGCAGAGGCGGGGCTTACGTAC